>JAJOOE010002157.1:0-23013 GCA_036250405.1 Solanum raphanifolium
TCATCCTAACTCGGAATGAGGTGAAACCAAGTGCGTTGGAAAGCTAACTCAAAGAGATTTAATTTAATAGGTTGTGGCCCTTCCAGTTCCTTGTGTGCCAAGAGATATGCCCCTTTAAAGTTGACCCTCCAAATCGCATTTTTTGCGATTTTCGAATTTTGATATGGTTGCTCTAAAATTCGGGTTAGACCCATCTCCCACTCAATTTGACCCCATGAATAAGAATATGAAGTCGAATTTCCGAAATCATGCATGGATTTTGAGATATATGGAAATTACAATTATAGGTGTTTCCGAAGCACATTTTCGGGCATTTTTGGGGTCGTTTCAGAGTCGAGCAATCTTGATATGAGAAGTATCATTGATTCCTTAAGTTGAGTAGTTCATGCCCATAATTCCGCATGAACCCTCCGAGTCGAGCTTTCTTGAGATGGGTAGTATCATTGACTCCTTGAAGTCTGGAGTTGTTGAGTTCCAAGTATTGAGTTCTATGCATGGTTATTGAAAACCTTGAATTGATTCATTCATGTCCATGATTCGGCATGATCCATATTTTAAGAAGTCTTTTTACAAATTTTTTTAAAACTTGTTTTTAAAGACTTGAGCACTGAGTTGAGGAAGAGTAGAGCTGAGTTCATTTTCTTAAAAATGATATATGGGAACTAAGTATTACCAAGAGTAAATTTTTTTACATTTAAGATGAGAGAAAAGTGAGATTTCCAAAAGAGTTTTGAGCAGTTTGAGTACCATCTCTTTTAAGAGAAATTTTTTTGAGTAAAAATCTCAAAAGAGAGAAAGAGTTATTCTTTTAAGCATATGAGATAGTTATATTTTGGGAGTAGTATTGAGAACCGATATGGGGGAGAGTTCAGACAACTCACAACCCACATAAACCATATAGCCAACGTGGGTAGAAAGGGTCATACTTTTAGATGATTCCTTAATTCTTTTTAGCATAGAGTAGTGGATCCACTTAGTAGTAGGTTCTATACGTCGGCAAAGTATAGGACAATTCTGGCAGCGTGAGCTAGACGTTATATCATCACATAGGTAATAGTGATGGTTGTTGTTCAGAGAATTTTTTTTATTTTTATATACGAACTGAGTATTATTGTATTTTATAAAATTACATTGAGATACTATAGTTTTACATCTTTCTATATATTGCATCTTTTGTTTGTTGCGTTACCCTTGAGTATACAGAGTTGAACTATGTTTCACAGAGTTGAGTATCTTATTGTTGAGTTGAGCCCTATTTGTCTGAGTTCCGTATCTTACTATTTAGTTGAGCCCTATTTTCTTTGAGTTGAGTTGAACTATGTTTCATTAAGTTGAGAAGAGGTAAGTATGTTTCTTTTCCATCAGTTCAAGTTTACATTTATGCTTTAGAATTCCCCTTACATGCTCGTACATTCCATGTATTGAGCCATTTGGTCTACATCATGAAATGATGCAGATACAGGTATTCAGGATCCTCAACATGTGTTTCGTTGAGTTTATGTGATATTCCAGTCAGCTTTGATGGGCCATCTTATATTCTGGAGGACTTCATCTTTATCTTACAGTTTGTAGTTTTGAGATGCCGTGGGTCTTGTCCCGATATCCTTCAGTAATAGTAGCGGCTTCATAGATACACAGAGTTGAGGAGTTTCTATATTTACTTTTATCTTGAGTATTGTACAGACTTTTCTATAAAAATGTTGAGTATTCAAGTTCGATGAAATTTAATTCAGTTTTTGAGCTTTTGTATGCTTGAGTTAGTCTTCCACTTGTACTCAGCCAGGATGAGGGTTTACTTGGAGACCAGCAATGCTTCTCGAGTGCCGACCACATCCTGGGTGTAGGCTCGAGTCGTGACACTTTCATCTCAAGAACTCATCATCCCATCCTAATTCAAGAATGAAAACAACACTTTAAGATTACGAATGGAATTTTAAGAAAACTAATCAAGAACATAAATTGCTCAATATTTATGGATAGATTCGTAAAACAAACTCATGATTGGCGTGTGGGTGAACGATCCCAATACTATGGAAGCTTACATACCTCTTAGGATAAAATCCTTGGCGAAATCCCTCAAAGAATTGCAAGAATCTTGAAGAACGCCTTGAACATTCCCTCTTTTCTCCTCTTTTCTCTTCTTTTCTCTTCTTGAACTCCTCTAAAAACCCTAAGCATACTAAAATAACTAAAACTGATTCCAATCAGTTTAGACTCCTAAAACCTGACGAAAACATTTAAATTTGATTGGGTAAGGAAAGGACCAAAATACCCCTCATATTTTTGGGTAACTTTCCTTAATTGGACAGCCCGACTTCAAACAGGTATATCTCCCTCATACGAGCTCAAAAATTAGCAAACTTGACGGGGTTTGAAAGAGGATTCCAAGACCTTTCATTGGATATCTTATGAGTCTCCTAACTCATCATGTGTTAAAAGTTATGGTTTTTTGAAGTTGACACAAAACTTAAAAGAACTTAGGAATGACTTGAATGAACTCTCTTCTAAAACCCTAAGCGTATTTGGATTTATGAAAACTGACCCAAATTAGATTTGTCCCCAAAATATTACTAAAATTCATTTTAAGTTGATTGGGTAAGGAAAAGACCAAAATGTCCTTTGTATTTTTGGGTAACTTTCCTTATTT
The DNA here is from genome assembly GCA_036250405.1 of Solanum raphanifolium. NCBI lineage: Eukaryota > Viridiplantae > Streptophyta > Magnoliopsida > Solanales > Solanaceae > Solanum > Solanum raphanifolium. The sequence goes on from JAJOOE010002157.1 coordinate 2,648, forward strand.
GGATAGTCTGACTTCAAACGGGCATATCTCCCTCATACGAGCTCAAAAATTAGCGAACTCGGCGGCATTGGAAAGAGGATTCCAAGACCTTTCATTTGATATCTTTTGGGTCTCCTAACTCATCTTGGGCTAAAAGTTATGATCATTTGAAGTTGACCCTAAACTTAGAAGAACCTAGGAATGACTTGAAGGAATTTTCTTTAGTTCTTTTTGGAACTCAAGATGATTTATCTAGTGACCTTAACACCTAATTTTTTTTAAAATTCCTCCAAAAAATATTACTCTCAACGAAAAATTGTTCGAGTCTTAACTCAAAATATTCTGGGGTGTTACATCCTTGACCCATGAGGTTAATGGAATGACCTCCTTGTTTTTTAAGTATTGATGCTTTTTGAGTAAGCATACTGGACAATTCACTAACATCCCACTTATCCTTAATAGTGTTATAGTTAATTGGGAATGGTCTATACTAAAGAGGTAATGAGTTCAGAATAAACTGAACCAAGAAGGTGTCATCCAGTTTCATCTCCAAGGTACGAAGTCTTGTTGCAATGTTGGTCATCTCGATGATATGATTTTTCATACTACGCGACCCATTAAACTTCATGGTCGTGAGTTTAGCCATTAGTGTACCAGCGAGAGACTTATCAGCAGAACGAAAACGTTCTTCCACAAACTTCAGGTATTTCCTGGCACTTTATGTTTGTGAAATAGTATTATTAATGTTGATAGCAACAGTCATTTTCATGAACATAAGGCTCAATCTGTTAGAGCGCGCCCATGATTTCTGAAAAGACTTCTCATCCTCACTGCTTTTATCAGTAATGGCAGTGAGTTTGTCATTCAGCAGAGCCAAGTCAAGATTCATCACACATAAGTGGAACTGGACTTGTTCATACCATTCAAAGAAGTTCAATCAATCGAACACAGTAACAGGCGAAGCATGCGAATGAAGAGGAATAACTGCAAAATAAATATACATGCTCACAAATCAGAAAATAATGTGAATCTAGTACAGCGATAAAAAATATATCGTAATTATCCTTTGGGTAGATACTACGACACATTATCATAATTTAATTGCCATTTTTTAATCTTTAATAGGTAATTGAATATTTTTCATCAAACATATACGACATTTTTAACACCTCAGATTCGAGAAAAACCAAAGTATAGATTTTCAGAACTTGAAGGTGCCACCGATGGATGTCAAACCATGGTCATGGCTTGGACCAGGATCGCTGGTAGGGTCCGTGGGCTGGCCACTCAGATTTCCTAGAAACCCCACGGTCAGACCTACTGACCGTAGGTGGGCCCACAGTTCGTGGATTGTGACCCTCAGAACCTAGTCCCAAACGCCAAATGATGCCCTGCCAGGACGGACCATCGGTCAGTCCACGGTTCGTCGATCTGGTCCATCGATGGCCTCGTTAGCTTTTAAGTCAGGGTCATTTGTTCTTTTCCCTATGCACTGAGCATTTAAACTACATTGTTTAATACCCAAACTACGTCGTTTTACTCAGTTTAAGCTTGATAATTTCGTCAGAACCTACCCAAAACCTTTATTCACCAAAATTCACTAGAACTTAGAGCAAAAAAGAGGAGAAAAAGTCGACCAAACCCTCAAAAACATGCAACAGGTTTTCTTCAGTTCCTGCCCCAAAATCGAAGGATTCCTTCGTAGATTTTGTCACCAGGTACATGGGATTTCACTAGTGGGTTCCTTTCATCCACTAGGTCCCTAGAACTCAGTTAGATTCTTGATTCACTATATCTTGTTTAGAACTAGGGTTTCTAAAACCTTGGATAATTGTTGTGATTTAGTTGTAGTAGAATTCGTAATCGAATTATCATGTTTTCTTGGGAAGTTTGCTTAGTTCTTTGCATGAAACTCAAAACCCTAGTTGTGTAGATTCTCATAGTTCATGAATTACACTTGCTAGGTCAGTGAAATAGATATACATGCTCCAGTTTCGAATGTTTCATTATCAGTACCTAAATGTTGCATTCTTAGATTCGCATGTCAGAATATTGAGATATCCAGTATTTCAGTTATGTTGTGTCATACACATTTCAAGTTGGAAGTAGGCTTAGCACCGAATTGGACTAGGGTTCAGCGTACCCTCATAGTCCTAGAACTACGTGCCCTCATTAGAATTTAGTGATCATGCTAGTCATGCCTTTATGCCCCTAGCAAGGTATATTAGGTCCTCTCGATGGGGAGTATACATCGGACTCTACGTTTAGCTCACGTGATTTTATGTCGGTTAATAGTAGCTCCCACAGTCAAACTCTTAATGCATTTGACCAGGTTTTCAGTTATACTTCAGTATTCAGTCTGAGCATGTTAAATTCATGATTAGTACTTGGTCATTGCATTTAGCTCAGTTTTCAGTTATATTTCAGTATATATGTTTCTATTCAGATTATGTCATTGCTCAGTTATGTTTGTTCAGCTTGTAAAGTTTGTTTAACTATTAATTGTATCATGCATGTTCAGTACATTCTAAATATTGATGCATACTATGCGCTACATCCTTTCGTGATGTAGGTTTAGGTGTTCAGCATCTAGATCACACATAGATCGGTTCCCGATCCGTATTCAGCAACTTCAGTGGCGAGTCCTCATACTTCGAGGACAATAAACATGTCTTTCATATTCAGTATTTTATTTTAGTTTTTAGTTTTGCTAGAGTTAGCTGGGGGGATGCCCAACAACACTAGTCAGTAGAGGCTTTTCAGAGATAGTATTAGATTTGAGTGAATGTTCACTATCGTTGAACTCTTAGTAGTTATGTATATATATATATATATATATATATTCAAATCAGTATTGGGTATTCCCATCTTTCTGTTATCTTTTGTTTAAGCTTCCGTATAGTATCTCTTTAATCAGTTGTTTTAGTATGCTTATGATATGCCAGCTTTAAAGTTAGCTTGGGATCACTCGTGATCCTAGGTCCCGTGTTTACGTCAATAAGGCAGCCTCGGGGCATGAGAAACTTGGTATCAAAGCATTAGGTTCAAGAGTCCTAGGATGTCTGAAAGCTGCACTGAGTATAGTCTCTTTAATTGGTGTGAAGTGCACTACATCTAATGAGAGGGAGGCTATGAAGTGTTTTAGGAAAAAGTTTATTTTCTTGCTAATCTTATTGTGCAAAGGTGTAGTATGATCTCCTTTCTAATTCTCCATTATGCATTTTAGTGATCATGCCTCCTCTTAGAGCTTATGCACGGAATGCTAACGCATGCAATGCTAAGGTAGTTCCTACAGTCCCGGGCCATGAGGTTACGAATGCAAAATTTTGAAATGCGATCCAACTCTTGGCTAAGAGTATAGCCAACCAGAACAATCAGCAGGTCCCAGTTCCTACTAATACTAATTGTGGATCAGTGGCAGCTAGAGTTTGAGATTTTGTTCGAATGAATCCGCCTAGGTTTCTAGGGTCGCAGGTCGGTGAGGAACAATAAAACTTCATTGATGAGGTTAAGAAAATTTTTGGAGTGATGCAAGTGACTTGTAATGATAGGGTGAAATTGGCATCCTACCAGCTTAAGGATGTGGCTCACATATGGTTCACTTAGTGGAAAGAAAACAGGGGTACGGATATAGCTCTTGTGACTTGGGAATGCTTTACTGGAGCTTTTCTGGATAGGTTCTTCCCGAGAGAGTTGAGGGATGCTAAAGCTCAAGAGATCATGAATTTGAGGCAAGGTACCATGTCAGTCCAAGAATACAGACTTAAGTTCACCCAGCTCTCCAAGTATGCTCCACATATGGTTGCCGATCCAACGGCACAAATGAGTAAGTTTTTGTTTGGGGTATCCGACTTGGTGAAGACAGAGTACATGAATATTATGCTATCAGAGGATATGAATATCTCTAGGCTTATAACTCATGCTCAACAGGTTGAGGGAGATGGCTAAACACAACAAGAAGGATAGAACAGGGAATTATGAATACTCTCAGCAGAAATCAAGTGGTGGGAATCGCTCACAGTTTTAGCAAAGGTCTACAGCCCCAACACCTTCCTCAGCTAGCGCTCCATCCCCAAGTTTCGACAGGATCAAAAAGGTAGGGCATCAGGCGTGTGGTAATAACCATCTGGACGAGTGTCTTGCAGGCAAGGAAGGGTGCTTTGGGTGTGGTCATTCTGGTCATAGGTTGAAGGATTTCCCTTCTTCCAGGCAAGGGCAATGAGGTAACAATAATAGCGCTTATTCTACAGTTCCAGCAGCTCTAGTAGGTCACCTAACTCAGTAGGGTGATTAATCTGGTATAGTTGGCGGTCAGCGCCAGAACATGTTGTATGCTCTTCAGGCTCACCAGGACCAAGAAGATTCTCCTGATTTGGTCACTGGTATGTTACGAGTCTTTCATTTAGATGTTTATGCATTGTTAGATACAGGGGCTACTTTGACTTTTGTAACTCTATATATAGCAGTAAACTTCGGTGTCAGTCCAGAAACTCTTTCATAACCCTTCTCAGTCTCTACTCTAGTTGGTGACCCAATTATAGCTAGATGGGTATACAGAAATTTCCATGTCACAATCTCTCAGAAAGTTACCTTAGCAGATCTTGTAGAGTTAGAAATAGTAAACTTTGATGTAATTCTAGGCATGGATTGGTTACATTCTTGTTATGCCTCAATCGATTGTAGAAATAGGATCATTCGATTTTAGTTTCCAAATGAGCCAGTCTTAGAATGGAAGGGTAGTAGCTCAGTGCCTATGGGTCGATTCATCTCTTACTTTAAGGCCAAAAAGATGATCTCTAAAGGGTATGTCTATCATCTTGTTCGGGTTAAGGATTCAAACTCTGAAATCCCAACTCTTGAGTCAGTCCCGGTAGTAAATGAGTTTCCAGAAGTGTTTCCAGAAGATCTTCCTGAAGTTCCTCCCAAAAGGGAAATCGACTTCGAAATAGATCTCTTCCCAGATACCTAGCCCATTTTGATTCCTCATTACAGAATGGCTCCAACCGAGATTAAGGTATTGAAAGAGCAGTTGAAAGACCTTCTAGATAAGGGCTTCATCAGACCTAGTATCTCTCCATAGGTGCTCCAGTGTTGTTCGTGAAAAAGAAAGATGGTTCTCTCAGAATGTGCACTGACTATCGTCAATTGAACAAATTCACCATCAAGAAAAAGTATCCCATCCCCAGGATAAATGACTTGTTCGGCCAACTTCAGGGTGCTGGTTGCTGCTCTAAGATAGGCCTCAGATCCGGCTATCATCAGCTCAGAGTCAAAGATAGTGACATTTAGAAGACAACCTTCAGGACTCGGCATGGTCATTATGAATTTGTAGTTATGTTATTTGGACTAAAAAATGCTCTTACAGATTTCATGGATCTAATGAACATGGTGTTTAAACAATAATTGGACTCATTTTTTATCGTCTTTATTGAAGATTTCCTTATTTATACTCAGAGTGATAAGGATCATGCAACTCATCTGAGAGTTATTCTGCAAACTCTCAAAGATCGCCAGTTATTCACTAAGTTTAGCAAATGTGAATTCTAGTTACAGTCTGTGACTTTCCTCGGTCATGTGGTATCCAGCGAAGGAATCCAAGTGGATTCTCAAAAAATTGAGGCAGTGCGGCACTTTGCCAGACCTACCTCTCCAACAAATATCAAAAGTTTATTGGGTTTAGCCTGTTATTATAGGAGATTTGTTGAAGGATTTTCATCCATAGCTTCCCCGTTGACTACGTTGACTCAGAAAAAGGTCAAATTTCAATGGTCAAATGAGTGTGAGAAAAGTTTCTCAGAACTGAAGACTAGGTTGACTACAACCCTAGTCTTAACTCTACTAGATGGTTCAGACGGGTATGTAATTTATTGTGATGCATCTAGGATCGACCTAGGTTGTGTGTTGATGCAGCGAGGTAGGGGCATAACTTATGCTTCTAGACAACTTAAGGTCCATGAGAAGAACTACCAGACTCATGACCTTGAGCTTGCAACTGTAGTATTTGCCCTAAATATTTGGAGACAATACTTGTATGGTGTTCACGTAGATGTGTTCACAGACCGTAAGAGCCTTTAGTATGTGTTAACCCAGAAAGAGTTGAATCTTCGTCAGAGAAGATGGCTTGAATTTCTAAAGGACGATGATATGATTGCGCTTTACCATCCTGTTAAGGCCAATGTAGTGGAAGATGCTTTCAGCAGACTATCTATGGGTAGTGTAGCTCATGTTGAGGAAGAAAATAATAAGGAATTAGATAAAGATGTTCACCGACTTTTGCTCATTTAGAAGTTGGTGATGAGTCTGAGGTTTCGACTCATTTAGGGCTTTGTTTTCATAGTTTAAGTGTCCTCAAATGCCTAATATATGCTCTAAACCGATGTAAAACTATTGATTTTCAGCTATGAAGGCTAAGAAGCAAGGCAAGGACAATACCGGGCAAAAAAGAGCAAACAAGCTAAAGAAATTGAAGAAAGGCAATCATGGTGATCGCCAAGACCACTCGACGAGCCGCCGAGTGGCTCTTTATCTCATCCAAAGTTCCAGCGTCCCAGCCCTGGGGAAGAACCGATTTGGTGATAGAAACAGGCATTTGGCGGATCACCGTATGACTCGACGACAATAACCTTGATCGCCTAAAATCATAGAGCCCTAAGGACTGATGGCCAATAAAAATTAGCGATGGATGAGAGAGAAAGGTGGATCGTCAACTTGGTTGGCGAGGTGTAACTTACATTGCCTAATGGCCCTGAAGGCCAAAAGATGGGAAACTATAAATTGGATTTTTAAAAGAAGAAGAAGAAGGAGGAGTTCTGAATCCCAAGTTTTAGAATTTAAGTGTTTTCTGATTTTTTGAGTTTTGATTGTAGATTTTGAAGCTTATATTTGAGGATTTGCACGTGGGTATTTGATAAAATTTTATTCGAAGCATTGTAAAGACTTGGAAATTGTTACCCAGTTCATGGCTAATCTAGTTGGTAACGATTTCTCTTTTTTTATGATGTGTAGCTAAAACCCCAAGTCTTGGGGTGTTATCATGTCATTATTGACTTAATTAGCTTATGGATATCGTTGTTTATTGATTTAATTGCTTAATTGAAGTGGGTTTAATTGATAGTTGTGTATTAATCTATGAATTGTAATTGCAAATGCAATTCTAACTTAGAGTTCTGGCTTGCTTGGCAAAGAGGTTTTAGAACCAAGGTTGTTGATTAATGATTGTAATTATTGGGTTGATATGGGTTCAGCTCGATAGAGTGAATTCCTAACTCGATTCTACCTATCTAGCTTGGGAGAGAGAGAGTGGATAAATTAATGTTTTGGGTTGTTTTTATTGATAAGCTTGTCGAGGTTCGAGAGAATTCAATTGAATCGTAGTAGTTGTTCGAGAGAAAGTTATTACATCTATAGTCTAGCCTACCTATTGAAATTTAGCAATCGTTAGTAAAACCCAATTACCCATATAGCAAAATTAGTCTTTAATCGATCATATCCCGAGAATTCCTCTTTACCTTGTGATTCCCCTATTTTCGTATTTGTTCTAATTGTGGATTGGCAAACCAATCCCCTATCTGACATTCGTTGTTATCCTTTACACTTATCTAATTGAATTAGTTAATGTATATTCCTACAACTGATTAAATCATACTCATAACTTCATACTTGAATTCAAACATGTACCACTCCATGTGGGTTCGACCCCAACTCTTCGTTAGGTTTTATACTAGATAATGATTGCCCTCACGAAGTATTAGATGAGGTGTGGTTGAGTGTCTTATAAAAAATAGTGCCGCTTCTGGGGAATGGTGTTGTTTAGAAACGAAAGAGGACGTCTCCACACTAAATCAGACAGTTACCTCACACTCAGTATCCATCAAACAATTGGACACACAAATGGGTCAAATATCATCTGAACCCAAGGCCAAAAGGGTGTCTACCAAGTGATACCTTGGCTAACCCAAAAAACAAACCTTAAAAGCGCATCCACGACGTTAAATAAGGCACTTCTTGGGAGGCAACCCAAGGTTTAATGCTTTTATTTTTGTTTTTTGAATAATGGGTGTTGAATGTGTAGGTTGAAAAGTTGAAGTTTTGGGAGAAAGGCAATTCGGCGAGCCAAAAGTCCAGTCGGTGACTCACCAAACAGGTCGGCGACCCCGACTTGGATCGCCGTTAGAACCACCTGGCATGCCAGAGGTTCTATCAAACTCAGCGAGCTAAACTACCACTCAGCGCATCCCCGAGTGGGTCGGCGAGCTCGACTTACTTTGTCAACTGACACGTGAATTGAAAAGTTTTAAAAGGCCAAACAGTTTTAAATTCAAAAATCTCTTCACTTTCTTACTTTTTCAACTTCTGCACTTTCACTCCGATATTAAATTATTCGTACACTCATATTTTACTTTCATTTTATTTAGGATCTTTGCTCTGGGTGGATTTTGGAATTACTTTTCTCCTAGCTTTTCAATCTTCGGCATTAAAGGTTGGTTTTCTGAACCCCGACTTAAATAGTGATTGAAATCAAATGTAAATCGTGACTTTGTTGTTGATATATGCGATTAATGTTAATGAATTTATTGTGTGATTTTTGGTTTACCCGTTCTTAGTTGAAATTATCGTTAGTTGATCGTAAATAGTTATTCTCGTGTCTTTAAATGATTAAATTGTTGGGTTGTGTTGGATATGTTGTGGTCTAGTGGGGTGAAGTCTGAGTAACCCCAAATTGTGTTAATTGTCAAAATTTGCCCAATGATATAGCGATTGACATCATTCTGAAGGGCAAAAGACGTCAACTGACCAATTTTGGACAAATCGGGGAAAGTCTAAGTACCCCAAAGGCATGGGTCATATGGGTCTAGTGTCAATTGCATGTTTTTGGTGTTTAATTTTGTTGGGGTGGGTTGTGGGCTTGATTTTGGAGTGCGGGGTGAAAAATTGGCATGTGGGACTACTTAACGAGCTGGGTCAAGTTCACTGAGTTGTTTGGCAGTTCACTTAAGTCCCCTTTGATCGCCCTTTAAATATCAAATTTTAGACTTTGTGTTCTGTAAATTTAGGCGATACGCTTTAGCTCACCAGTTTCACTCGGCAACTCACCGAAAGTACCTCCTGATCGCCCTTTTGCACCTCTTTTTCCTAAAATTATTTTGTAACTTTCAGTGAACCACCTCTAGTTTGCCAAAAGGTATCGTCGATCCGTTGAAAGGCCCTTGACATCCTCGACCAACTTTGAATTTTGAGCAATTTTGTTCTGGAACTTTCGGCAAGCCCAACTTGGCTCGCCAAAGTGGTTCGGCGACTCGTCGATCGGTTTGGCGAGTCTTCCTACAACTGTTCTCCTACAAATTTTATCTAACATTTTTCATGTTGTTTTGTAGTTATGGCTAGACCTAAAGTACATGGGAGGGACCAAACACCCCCAAAACGGGCACGTGGGATTACAATTAATCAGGAAACGACTGCTTCCCAGGAACCAGCTACTAAACTACCTCCAAAGGGAGGTAAAGGCAACGGAAAGGCGCCCATAGTTGTTACACCAGTGGAGGGGAGATCTAATAGTGAGGGGGTCTACGACACACACCTCACTACTTCTGACAGTGGGGGTGGCTCCTATGATGACTCTCTGACTTATATCTCTGAGCCGGAGGATGAACAGTTGCTACAAGCCCGGAGAGCGGAGCTACGCTCCAACTCCTTACATGATCTATTTAGGATCTCTGAGCCTCACATACCTACTCCTCTAGCTTCAGCTCCAGCTCCTCCTCCAGCTCCGATAGTGGTACAGGCACTACCTCTAAAGGGTCCTCCTCCCTGGTCATTCAACTAACCAAAGGCCAAGGGTTTGAGGACTTTTATAGAGGAGAAGCGATTGTCTACCGATGGTGTAATGGACAGATACCCAAAGGTGTGGAACACTCTCAAGTTCCACAAGTTTGAGTTATTTACTAAACCCCGGGGACCCTACATTCTCACTTGGGTCTGGGAGTTCTATTCGGCCTAAGGAGAGTTTGTGCCGAAAGGAAAGAAGAATGCCAACTTGTTCAAGCCGGTGGATGAAGTAGTGATTCAAGGCAAGAGATTCAAATGCAACAGCTCAGACATTAATGCAATTCTTGGGTGTTCTTGGGACTTTATGCACAACTACATTGACCTGGTCAAGAAGAAGACTCTAAAGGACCTCAAGGGTTGGCTCACACCCCTTATCTCCAATGCCACCCCAAGGTGGATTGAGGCAGATGTTCCCATAAAGAAGAAGGACATGAACATTGCTGCCAGATACTGGTTTAGGTTCATAAGTAGCACCATCATTCCTTCACAGAATGAGTCCATCCTCAAACACCCGAAGGCTGCCTGCCTAGGACCATTATTGATCGAAAAAGGCTGAACTTGGGGATGTTGATAGAGTAAGAGATGGCCATGAGGACTAAACAGAGTCAGACCTCACTCTCATTTCCGATCTTGATCACCGAGTTGTGTAGACGGGCCCATGTTCTGAGAGATGCGAAGATAGATGTGGAGGTGACACCCACGTCTTCTACTGACATCTTACGTATTGAGGTCGAGAACATGTGGGATAAGGCTGACAGGAGGAAGGCAACACCGGTGGATATGTCCCCGAAGGTCGACGTTGATATGTTGCCTATAGAGGCAATCATGCCCCCTCAGGCCAATGGGCCCTCAGGTACTTGTGGCCCTTTTATTTCTGAGACCCCTAATACATTTGTTGCACCCCATCCCTCTAGGTCTTCTGATATTGTTGTTGTTGCTTCTGCTATCTCCCGATCCCCTATCACCCAGGCTATGCTATACAAGATGGGTCATTTGGCCCAATCTGATGATGTGTGTGCCTCTCCGGTAGAGGCCAATGTGCCTGGGTTGATAAAAAGGGCACTTGCCACTGCCTTAGCCCCAATATGGGCTCAGATGAGGGAGCACATATAACTTATTGAGGGATACAAGTTGGCTTTGGATGCCCTTACTGTGAGAGTTGAGGAGTGTGAGAAGGGCCAGGGTGCTACAGATGTTTTGACCGCCTTGAAGGCCGATATTGTGGGGCTGCGCAGAGATATGGATGAGCTGAAGTCAACTAATTTATCCATGCTTTTTGGTACTGTTGAGATCCCTGAGATGTCGAGTGCTGATGTTTCGGCCAGTTCTGAGATTCCTCCGGCTACTACAACCGGAGACAAGATTAGAGCTGATGATGCTGATGCTGAGTCCGAGATGGAGACAGATGAGGAACAACTCGATGTTACTGATAAGGTTGTAGATGATAATTTGGCAGACCTAGAGGGAGCCATGGTAGATACAACTATCCAGGCCTCTTTGAGGAATGTTTCTGTGGTGGGCTCCAATAGAGCCAAGGATAATGAGATACGGGGCACTGATTCCCAAATAGAGGGAGATGTCGATATGCAGACTTCACCCAGGCCTAGCCTGGCAGGATGAATTTTTGCCTCCTTTTCTGTTCTTTTTTTAGACTATTTCTAACTTTTTTTATCTGCATTTGAGGACAATTGCTTATTTTTGTTGACGGGGTGGGGTATTTCCATACCCACATCTTTTGGGCTATTTTTCATTTTAGTTTTGTGAATATTGGAGCCTATTGGTGTTTTTATATATCTTGGTTGTCGAAACATTGTGGCCCATTGTGTTAATATGAGAATGGTTTTGAACCAATTTTTTTTAAAACAAAACCTCTTTTGTGTGTGATTGTCCCTATTCTATTGCAAATTTGAATGTCGGTTGTGGTCAATACCGATGACTTGAATAGTGCTCTTAATTGAATAACAAGAATTTACAACTAAGATGAGGCAAAACTAAGTTACATAGGCAATATGTGAACTTTTAGCATCTCGTTGTGACTAACTGATTGTCGATTAAGTCTCTTGAACATTGCACGCTAACTAGAAAGTATGGATTCTTGTTTGATAATTGTATCGAATGCCTAGTGTGGTGAGGTTGTCTTTAACATTGCGCTTGATTACACCTAGAATTTGTCTCGTTGGTCTGATTGATTGAGTGAAGCAAGCGATGGAAATTATCTTAAGCATAAGTTTTGAAGAGTGAACCAAATTGATAATATACCTCTTTGTGACCACCTTGTGAGAAGTGTTAACCTTGCTTGGCACCTTTTGAGCCTATCCCTTTTCTTTGGAAGAAACTTGAACAATTTGGCCTCTTTATCCCATTACCCATAACCTTCATAAAGTATTGATTCGTTTGAATATCCAACTTAGGCCAAAATCCTAAGTTGGGGGTGTGGTGAAAAAGAAGGAAAGTCAAGAGTGTGAAAAACTTCCCCCTTTGATGGATTGTTGTGAAAAAGATGGAACCCCTCCATGTAAAAAAAAAAGTGAAGAAAAAGGTGAAGATGGAAAAAGACTGAAAAAGAGAAAAAGTGGTGAAATATAGTGTGTCAAAGTGGCAAAAGAAATGGGGTATCTGGTGAGTCATGTTTAGATGAATAATGAGGCTAATTATGAGCATGTTTGAATGTGAAAGAGAAGGAGGAAAGGTGCTTCTCAGGCCATACTTCATGAAGGTATAAGCCACTAAGCCAAAATGACCATACATTAACACTCAGCCTCATTACAAGCCTCGAAAAGACCGTTGTGATCTTGAGTGAGCTGAAACGAATGTTGATTGGAAAATAAGGGCAAGCCTATTGGTGAAGTCATGCATGTGTTCATCTTTGCGAGTGTGAGAGTTGTATGTGATTCCGGAACCTTAAATTGTTGAGAAATTTTGTGTGAATATGGAATCATCGTTGTTGTGAGGGCATTTGAATGCCTTTGTTGAGCTTGAACTTGCATTTGAAGAAAGCATTGTGAGCTTGAGTACACTTGATAATGTAAGTCACAATTTGAAACTTTGAGTGCACATTTGAGCATTGTATGTGTAGTTTAAACCTTTTGTGTGCATTTGTGTTGATTCTTAAGAAGCACTGTTTGTAGACATCCTTGTTGAACCGATTGAACTTGAGTTTTACTTGAGGACAAGCAAAAGTTTAAGTAGGGAGTGTTGATGAGTCCAAAATTTTGACTCATTACGACTTTGTTTTCATAGTTTTAGTGTCCTCAAATTCCTAATTTATGCTCTAAACTGATGTTAAAGTTTTGATTTGCAGCTATGAAGGTTAAAGAGTAAGGCAAAGCAATACCGAGCAAAAAGGAGTAAACAAGCTAAAGAAATTGAAGAAACGTGATCCTGGTGATCGCTAAGACCACTCAGTAAGCCACCGAGTGGCTCTTTAGCTCGCCTAAGTTCCAGCGTGCCAGCTCTGGGAAAGAACCGATTTGGTGACAGAAATAGGCATTCGGCAGATCGCCGAATGACTCGACGACAACAACATTAATCCTTAAATTCACAGAACCCTAAGGACTGGTGGCCAATGCAAATTGGTGATGGATGAGAGTGAAGGGCGGATCACTGACCTGGTTGGCGAGGTGCGACTTACTTTGCCTAATATCCCTGAAGGCCAAAAGCTAGGCAACTATATATTGGATTTTTAAAAGAAGAAGAAGTAGTTCTGATTCCCAAGTCTTAGAATTTAAGTGTTCTCTAAGATTTTGAGGTTTGATTGTAGATTTTGAAGCTTAGATTTAAGGATTTGCACGTGGGGTTTTGATACAATTGGATTAGAAGCATTATAGAGACTTGGAAATTGTTACCCAGTTCATGCCTAATCTAGTTGGTAATGACTTCTCTCTTTCTATGATGTGTAGCTAAAACCCCAATTTGTAGGGTGTGATCATGTGATTATTGACTTAATTAGCTTATGGGTATTGTTGTTTATTGATTTCATTGCTTAATTGACGTGGGTTTAATCGATAGTTGTGTATTAATCTATGAATTGTAGTTGCAAATGCAATTCTAATTTAGAGTTCAAGGCTTGCTTGAGAAAGAGGTTTAGAACCAAGGTTGTTGATTAATGATTGTAGTTATTGGGTTTATATGGATTCAGCTCAAGAGAGTGAATTCCTAGCTCGATTCTATCTATCCAGCTCGAGAGAGTGGATAAATTAAGGTTTTGGGCTATTTTAATCGATAAGCTTGTCGAGGTTCTAGAGAATTCGCTTGAATCGTAGTAGTTGTTCGAGAGAAAGTTATTACACCTATAGTCTAGCCTACCTACTGAAATTTAGCAATCGTTAGTAAAACTCAATTACCCATATAGCGAAATTAGTCTTTAATCGATCACATCCCGATAATTCGTCTTTACCTTGTGGTTACCATGTTTTCGTATTTGTTATAATTGTTAATTGACAAAGCAATCCCCCATCTGACATTTGTTGTCACCCTTTACACTTATCTAATCCAATTCATTAATGTATATTCCTACAACCAATTAGATCATACTCATAAATTTATACTTGAATTCAAACATGTACCGCTCCCTATAGGTTCAACCCCAACTCTTCGTTGGGTTTTATACTAGATAACAATCGCCCACACCTAGTATTGGATGAGGTGTGGTTGAGCGTCTTATCAGTTGGTCTTACGCACATGTTAGATTGTGGTGTGATATTTCAGAATAGATCTGAATCTTCATTGATAGTTGAGGTTAAGGAAAAATAGGATAGTGATCCTATATTACTTCAGTTGAAAGGTGTAGTTCATCAGCAAAAAGTTGAGGTTTTCTCCCAAGGGGGAGATGGTGTGCTTCTGTACCAGGATCTCTTATGTGTTCCTAATGTTTTCTTGGGAAGTTTGCTTAGTTCCTTGCATGAAACTTAGAACTCTAATTATGTCGATTCTCTTAGTTGATGAATTACACTTGCTAGGTCAGTCAAACAGATATACATGCTCAAGTTTCTAATGTTTTTTTATCAGTACCTAAATGTTGCATTCTCAGATTTGCTTGTCAGAATATTGAGCTATCCAGTATTTCAGTTATGTTGTGTCATACACATTTCCAGTTGGGAGTAGGCTTAGCACCGAGTTGGACAAGGGTTCAGTGCACCCTCATAGTCCCAGAACTACGAGGCCCCGTAGGATTATAAGTCCCTTCTCTTAAGCATTAGATTTAGTGATCACGCCAGTCATGCTTTTGTACCCTTGGCAAGGTATATTGGATCATCTCGGTGGGGCGTATAAATCAGACTCCGCGTTTATCTCACATGGTTTTATGTCGGTTAATAATAGCTCCCACTGTCAGACTCTTAGTGCATTTTACTAGGTTTTCAGTTATACTTCAATATTCAGTCTCAGCATGTTAAATTCATGGTTAGTACTTGGTCATTGCATTTAGCTCAGATTTCAGTTATATTTCAGTATCTATGTTTCTGTTTAGATTATGTCATTGCTCAATTATATTTGCTCAGCTTGTATACTTTATTCAGCTATTATCTATATATTGTATGTTCAGTACATTCCAAGTACTGATACATACTCTGCGCTACATCATTTCATGATGTAGGTTCAGGTGTTCAGCATCCAGCTCACACATAGATCGGTTCCCAATCCTTATTCAGCAGCTTCAGTGGTGAGTCCTCATACTTCGAGGATAATAGACATGTCTTTCATATTCAGTCTTTTATTTTAGTTTTCAGTTTTGCTAGAGTTAGCTGGGGGCATGTCCCAGTAACTCTAATCAGTAGAGGCTTTTCAGACATATTATTAGATTCAGCTTTAGATTTGAGTGAATGTCCAGTACCGTTGAACTCTTAGTATATATATATATATATATATATATATATATCAGTATTGGGTATTCCCCATCTTTCAGTTATCTCTTGTTTTAGCTTCCGCATAGTATCTCTTTATTCAGTTGTTTTAGTATGCTTATTATATGCCAGCTTCAGGGTTAGCTTAAGGTCAGTCATGATCCTAGGTATCGTGTTTACGTCAAGGGGGTAGCCTCAGGGTGTGACAACATATTTGGATATACATTATATGTTTGACTAAGATATTAATGTACCTCATAATTTTCACTATTCATAGAATGATAGATTCGCATTTGGGTAAATTCTTAAGTTGTAGCAAAAGGGAAAGTCAATTTATCTATTTTTTATTCAATATAGGCATTTAATTTATCTTCATAAATAAATGATAATTTTATAAATGCATATTTTCTTCTTAACCATACTAGTTTGGCCACTTTGGTGACTAACAAGCTCTATGAATACAAATGCACACATAATATCATAAAATTTTTGTGTATGTGAATAATTTTATACATTTTAGTTTGGCCACTTTGGTGACTAACAAACTATAGAAACATAATACATGCATCAAGTGATCATAAATATTATATGTGTAGAGGTTAATTACTCTAGTCTGTCCACTTTGGTGACTAACAAACTATTTTGCACTAAGTACACACATATTATTTATTGCTTAGCATAACGGCCACTTTAATTTATTGGACAATTGAAACAAAACATAATTATTACACTATGGAAAGATTAACTTAAGAGTCCAAACGCCTTAAATAGTTGAGCACAAAATTACGCTACTACTAAAGGATTCAACAATAAATTTGAACATAATTTGATTGGACAAAATTAAACTTTCAAGAGATTAATTTTAAACCACAAAACTAAATCCAATAAATATCATAGGAACTTATAGAGACAGTGATGAAATTTTAGGATAGTTGGTCCCCAAAAAGAAACTCACACCAGAGAATCATTACAAAAAATTCATTAAGCTTTTTAAAAGTTTTAATCTTCGTTCTGATGCGATTATATAATTTGTGAAGATTATCCGTTCAAACAATCCAGTCTCAAATGCCACATGTAAAATTAAATACTTTAATACACATCAGGATATTAAACACGAAAATCTTACATAGAGATAGTTAGGGGCACATACCTAATGCGGAAGACATCATCACAGAGAAAAGCGAAAGCATTAGTCGTAAATTGGTTTCTACCTCCTTGCCCTACCTTTACGTTACCACAGCCGTCAGCGATGGAATTATTGTAGAGAATATGCGATAACCCTAATGGGTGGGGGAGGACCAATTTATAGAGGTTAAGACTTAATTTGGTATGTTCATCAAATAACCAATGTACGGACAAGATCTACTGTTCATTAATAATTATTTATGGTATTACTTGGGTTACAAGTAAACTTGGGCCATAAGTAAGAAATAATTCTTACATTGCAAGGCTGAATTCTAGGAGTAAGAATTTATTATTAATACCAATGTAATCGCTTTATTTATTACTAATTACTATGATTTATATTTTTCATCTTCCTATCCATTCAAACTAGACTAGATTCCACATTCAGAGCAGTAATTAGTGGCAATGTTAATTCTCTTACTTAGTCTAATTATGATTTATATTTTTTATCTTCCCATCTATTAAAAGACTACTATTTAGAACTGAAAATAGAATTTGAATAGATATTTTCACTACTATTTAAGAACTGGATGATAATCATTGAAAATGAAAGAAACTGTCATTCAACTTGAGAAGAGGATAATTTTAAAAAACTATGATAGGCAAAAGAGACTAGAAAAAATGGTATAAAGGAGTAAATAGAATACATGGGAGAAGAACTTGAAGACTTCTTTTTAAATATGCCTAAGTCCTCATATCTCTTTCGGTTCCCCATTAGGAAGATTATTGTTTGTTATAATTTCTTTTGCATTTCTAAAGAATTCATTGTGGTGTTGTGATCTTTTAGCTATTATTATGAGCTTTTGGAATAGATGTATGTATGAAGTCTAGTGTGCTATTCTTTATCTTTCACTTTTATATTTTGGATGTATTTTGCCTTTTAATCTTGTAAAATTTTGAAAGTGCATCTTAATGTATTCTTTGATTAGCCTTTTAATACTAGAACTTTACTTAAATAATACAAATGTTTGATGCTTCGTTTCTCATTTAAATAAAATAGGCAATCTTGTCAATAAGTGTGCATGATTCTTTTTATCCATTCATGACTATAAAAGGTTATCAATGATATTTAGATCATAAAAAAGACGCACACACAGAGTTAAGAGACTATATTATCTTAATTAACTTCGCATACTTCTTGTTTGATGCCAAATGCTCAATCCATTTTTATGTATTTTATTTAATACATGAAATGTAATTGGTAAAATTAATATTGTTGATTTAAGCTTTTGCTATTTGATAACACAATTTAAAATTATATAACAATAGTAAGGGATAAACGTGCAACGCACGTTGCCAGAAACTAGTATATATATACATACACATTTCTTTTGTTAATTATAATTATATTTTTTTTAGTTTGTGTAATTTTATGTTGGGTTATATAACAAATAATGGTGTAAAATAAGCAAATCGTGTATTAGTATTGATATTGCTTAAAGTTAGAGGTGGCAATTTCAGCCCATATAAGTGAAATGGAACCATTTTTCTCATATTAAATTAAATGGATCACTCATATTTTCTTACATGAGTAAATATGGACTTCAACCTATTTAAGCTCATACAAATATGGACAAAATGGATAAACATGAGATTCCATATATACCCATATATCACTCTCTAATCATAAAAATCCCTAATTGCACTATTTATTTTTTAAAATAAAATATAAAAAATTGGGGGTGGGGGCAAAAAACAATTCTAATTTTTTATAAAACTTTTTTGGGTGTGGGTAAGAGGTGTCCTAAGGTTGGGGGGAGGGGCAAAAAAAAATTTAAAATTTTTTTATTTTTCCAAAAAAAAAGTTTTAAATTTTTTTTTGTGGGTGGGGCAGGTTGGGGTTGCGGGGGTGTAGGGGTTGCCAATTGTTTTTCAAAAAAAGTCTTTATAAATTTTTTTGTGGGTGGGGGGCAGTGGGAGTTACCAATTTATTTTCCAAAAAGAAAAATTCAAAATTTATTTTTCAATAAAATGTCTTTTTAATTATTTTTTTTGGGGGGTGGGAGGAGGGTTGGCAAAAAATACATATTTTTTTTAAAAATGAAAAATTTTATTTTTCCGAAAAAAAAAAAAGATTTTAGAATTTTTTTGGGAGTGGGGGTTGCACTTTTTCTTTAAAAAAATTGGGGGTGGGGGGAGGTTGTGGTGGTGAGGGGGTGGGGCGTACAGTGGTAGGGTGGGATTGGATGGGATGGTAAGGGTTGAGGTATTAACAACTTAGCTTTGATTTAATATTTTTTTGGCTTTAGGAGCTTAAAATGGCTTACAATCAGTTTACCCAAACCATATTTTACCAAAATCCATATTTACCCATATTTTACATGGGTGGATTATGATCCAATTCATTTTAGCTCAATCCAATCAAATCCGATCCAATCTACCCATTTGTCACCCCTACTTAAAGTGCATTAACCTTGTTTTATTCCTAACATGCAAATATTCATTTATTTTGAAATTAAAATTATTTTCCCCTTATTTTTATATAAATTTATTTTATATTGAAAAGTGATAGAATATTAATTTTTGACTTTTATGATACAATAGAACTAAATAAAGTATTTTCACACTTTTCATTCTAAAAAAAAAAAGACAAATATTTCCTCCATATTGAACTCTAAAGCAGAATACTATTTACTCATGAAAATATGGGCAAATTTATATTTATCCAACTCATTTGTTACCCAATTCATTTTTATCCATATGAAATATGGGCGAGTTAAATTACTATCCATATGATGTTACTGTAACACCCCAGAAATTTTTTGAACCGAGACACAAACCATCCTTCGTTGTGAGTAGGATTTTACCAAGGAAATTAAAATTTCCTTAGTGTTAAGGTCACTAGTTGTAGCAGCTTGAGTTCCAAAAAGAACCAAATTCGAAATAGCAAAATCTGAAATTTTGCAAGTTAGGCTTAAGTTATGAGTTTTGGGTCAACTTCAAACAATCATAACTCTCCGTACAAGATGATTTAGGTGGGATACTAAGTATCCAATGAAAGGTCTTTGAATCATCGTTCCAACGCCACCGAGTTTGCTAAATTTCGAGCTCGTATGAGGGAGATATGCCCGTTTGAAGTCGGGCTGTCCAAAAAAGGAAAGTTACCCGAAAATAGTAAGGGGTATTTTGGTCTTTTCCTTACCCAATCAGATTTAATTCGTTTTTAGTAATATTTTAGGGGTCTAATCTGATTGGGTTCAGTTTTATAATCCTAATTTACGCCTAGGATTTTAGTTGAGAGTTCAAGAAGAGAAAAGAGGAGAAAGGATGAGAGGATCAAGCGTTCGTCGAGAGTCTTGAGTTCTGTTGCGGATTTTCGCCATGGGTTTAATCCCTAAGAGGTATGTAAGCTTCCATAGTGTTGGGTTTGTTCACCCACACGCCAATCATGTTAATTTCAACATTAAATTCATCCTAGAAAGATGAAGGTTTAATGTTCTTGAGTTGTGTTCTTGAAATTGGCTTTCGTTCTTGAGTTTAGATGAAATTGATGAGTTCTTGAGGAAATCGTGTCGATTTTAGGGTTGTGTTTGATTA
>JAJOOE010002158.1:0-40840 GCA_036250405.1 Solanum raphanifolium
AAATGAGAATATATAAAATAATTTCTTCTATTCAAAATTATTAAACATTCAAGTATCACAATCAATAAAAACTTATCTCCTTATTGAAATGGTGTCAAGAATTTCTACATTCAATCAACACCAAGTAAAAGTTGAATAACAATTTTGTAAAATAATTGTTCCTTATACTAATTGAAACAAATATTTAAAAAGTTATAGAGCATTAACAAATGCTAGATGGACATAATTTGGGATACTAGATAAAAGAAGGAAAAGAAACGAGAGAGAGCAGTAAAATACCTATAGGAATGGAATGTAGTATTTGTATTCTAGTTGGTGTTTTAGATTTAAGTGGATAGATTTTAATTTATTAATAATTCTAAAAAGGAGGAAAAAAGTGAGTGGGTAGTTTCATGTAACGTGGGATGGAAAATGGGGAATGAGTGAAGGAAATTTAATGCATTGAAAGTGGAGGGAAGGTCAAATACTTAAAAGTTAAATTTTATTTTTTTACTTTTACTATAATATTTTAGTTTTAAAATATAAATTCTCACAACTATGATTTCCGTCACTTAATGGGTTTCCATTAACTACTAAAATTATTTAATTTGTTTGACATAATCAAGTAAAAATAGTATGTCAATTATACTCCATCTATATAGATAAATTTTAAAAAATGTAAATTACATTCAAATAGATAAATAATAAAATGAGAATAAAATTTGGTATCTATGTGACAAAAATTATTTGTCGCAAAATTATATGTTAAATAGAGACAATAATATAATCATCGCTAATTATTTGAATTATTAGTGACAAAAAATAAAGTCACAATTAAATGTAAAATTTGTAGTTAAATTTTACAATAATTAAGTACAAATTGTAATTCGTCGCTATTGAATCATCATAGTTTTAGTGAGCAAAATTTTTCGTGCCCAAATGTAGATTATTTTAGGACAAAAGATGATTTGTCATAAATTGGGTACATCATTTAGTGACAAAATAATGTGTCATTGATAGCTTTATATTTGTAGCTAATAGTACTCAATAAATGGCTTCAACTTATTTTTTGGTGGGAAATTTTAGTAGAAAAAATTTTGCTACGAAATTTTATGTTTCGTCACTTAAAGTATTGGCCAGAGATCTTTAGCAACGTAATATGGTTTTCGTCATTAAAGATAAACAATTAGTGACGAATTTCATGTTGTAGCTAGCAATTTTGTAGCTAAATATCATATTTGTTGTAGTGTTGGCAACACCATTTTGCTTTGACATGTTTGTCATAGTTGACTCATTTGTTTGTAGGGGGATCTCAAACCTCGAGTGTGTTGTATGTCCTCCTGGTAAAATCGAAGTTGTTATGCCACTGGTTGTTGTTGCCAAAGCTATTATGCATCTTGATCTAACATTGGCAATCAATGCACGATATAGGTATGTTTTCCCAGTTCCCCAGGTCCATCCACAAAGAACATTCCAGTTGTTCCAGTATCGATTGGTTGCAATATTTTTTAAAAGCCCTCTCTTGTTCTCTATTTAATTGTGACTGTGCATCAAAATCTTCTGTAGGTACTTGCACGAACATTTCTTCATTTATTTCTCTACATCTGATGGACCAACTTTGAGCAAATTGTGATCTAGTTGATGGTCATATATGTCTATGCTTTTTCCCATACTTTCCAAACATCAGTTAATACTATTTAGGGTACACTGTAGTATAGTATTGTGTGATTTTCCATATAGCCAGCTAAAGTCCTCAGACATATTCTCATAATAAGTATCCCAGAGTTTTCTAATATCTGTTGGGTTACAATGAACCAAAATTGTAGCAAACAAACTTTGGAGAGCTGATGACATTTGGAAGATAACAACCTATCCTAAACATTCTGATATGCTGTTGTCGGACTCGAGTAACCTTCCTTCTTTGGCTGCTTCTTTGAAGGTCTCACATGGCTTGCCGTTGAAAGTGAGTAAGTCATTAAATGACAATAGTCCTCTTACATGGTTTATTAATAACCGCTCATAGTACATTTCCCCTTCTCAAGGATTAGTTGTACAATTTAATGAATATTTAGTAATAAGTTTAACAATTATCGATGTGTATGAAGTTATAGTTTACTACATCTTCATTACAACCTGCAATGCAACCAATTACAAATCTTGTTTTCCTTTTTGTCCAAGTCTTTACCTTGGGATTCCAAACATAATACTTAGAGAATTCTCTATAAAGGTATGCTTGTGCTTCAGTGTCAATTGAGCACATCCAGAAATATTCAGTCAACATTATTTGCTTGACACCATCCCAGGCGATGATATTTTGTAAATTTACTTTTTCCAGTAAAATATTGTGAGCTTGTTTAGAGTAAGTATTTGTATTGTGACCATTATATTTATTATTTTAAAGAAATTATGTTTTGTCATGCATTAATATGTGTACTTAGATGTTTTCCTGGCAAATATAGTTGAAGGTTGATGACTGGAGGTTGCATTTCACTCAAGTTGAATTCATATATTCTCCATAGTGCTTTAGGCGATGAAACCCACCGTGCATCTTGGGAAGTTTCAATCTTGTCAATAACTTTTTCACCATCATCATACTGAACATAAATGGCACACCGATCATGACCTTTATATATATACTTGTATAGATTCTTTTTTTGCTTTGACTCCAAATCAAACCTCAACATTAATGTGACAATTGTATCTTGTAAGCAGATAAGGGCTATAAGGTACCACCCATTGATTAGTCATATTCATTCCACGAACACTCTCTATCCTTCCATCCCTTCTTCTTTTATAAATTGGATATCCATTATTTGCTTGAATTGATTTTTTGTTGTATGCCTAAGATAATGATATTTACATTGTCCATTTTGCATGCACGTGTTTGTTGGCCGCTCGTTTCCACATGGACCATGTATCATATGCTTGAGCACTAATTCATGCAAGATGGGATACTTACATTTATCTAGAATCTCTGTTGAGATAAACCTATCGTACTAATCTCCTGATTTTATCTTGTGCCCTTATTTTAATATGAGAAGGAGGTGTATCTGTGGTAGTCCTTGTTTTAGGAATTCTACCACGAATACATGAGCAACTACAATTCCAAATATTTTTTTCTCAAAAAACTGGTCTTTTAGATCTGAAACTTAGCTCGAAATACTCTTGTCACCAAGTTAAGTCTATTTTGAGGAGTCTTTCCGGGGCGCAGTTCTCATTGGATCTCAATCCAATTAGGATTACACATCATTGTTATGAACAAATCTGGCCTTCAAAAATGTTTTACCAAAGACATTGCATCCATATATCGTCTTCTCATATCTCGTGGCTCTCCAATAAAAGATTATGGAAGTAGTATTCTTTGTCCAATTCTATCTCCCTTGTTTTCTCCCACGCTGACACTATCAACGATACCTTGATAAACCTCTCTTCTAAAATTTGATATTTCCTTTCTGAAATATTCTAGCCTTGTTGTTTCCAATTTTATGTACATGTCAACTACAAATTGTTGTAGTAATCTTTCACATAGCAGTAATACTGACCCCTCTGTTTCTTGTAGTTGTAGTTTATAACAATAGTACTCACTACAAGAAACATCTCCCTTTGTCTCACGGCGGACATCTACAAGTGTTAGAAATCATATTAATTTTATTTATATTTTATGTTAGTTACAATATTGGTATAAATGAAAAGTGTATTGTATGATAATTTTAAAGGTATGTCCTATTCTCCGATGTCCCTTTTTAGTGTGTTATGGATACTATATCTTTGGAATGACTTTAATGTACAATAGTGTTTAAAAGGAGAATTGTCCAAAGTTATTTGTATTTTGTACCTTGTTGGTAGTAGTATTTGGATACATGAAAATAGTGTAAATAATATTTAACTTGAGGGAAACTACTGTAATGGCCTTTTTTAAATGCATCTCAAAAATTGACATTTTTACCTTTTTTATTTAAATCTAATAAGTAAGTGTAATACACCATATAGCTAAAAACGAAACTAATGTAAGCCAATAATATTCACATAAGTTTGGGCATACTAAAACTATAAAGATCAGGAGGGGAGGCAATTAATATTTGGTGGTATTTAAGTAAATTTTAGTTAGTCCTATTTGTCATGTCACAACTCTTAATCCTAATAATCACTCTTGTACCTTATTGGTAATAGGGTTTTATGACTTGTCATCATTATCGCATATCGTGTATGTGTTTTTTTATTAGTATCTAACTTGTGAAGAATGTGAGTATTCTTTTACTATGAGAGGGCAGAAGGTGATACATGTTACCTTGATCCTCGTTGGCTAATATTACATCAGCTGATATGAATGTTGGAATATCATTGGTTAGAGTTGGGGAGTGGCCACTTCTTGTGTGGGGTTGTCTTTTGTTTTGTTTTCTTATTCCTTGATGTCATCCGCCTTCACCACTTGGGAAGAGCAAACGATATTGAAGAGGTTCATAACAGCCGAGTTAGTGTTTGACTCTATGTTTGTACCCTGAATGCTTATGAACAATTATTTCTCGCTCAAAAAGTATATTTGGATTGTTTCCATCTATCCAAATTGTTGTAACTTGATTTACTGAGGGTGTGTTGTACACTCGTTGATCCAAAGAGGCATTTGCAACAATTAGAAGTTGCAAATTGTGGAAACTTGATTCGTCTTTTAGTTGGCGAAATATTTGCGCATATGGGTTTCCCTCCATTAGTTGTTTGATCTGTTTTGTGATTCTATAGGACAGAAGTCCTTCTTTCACCTTTGATATCTTGTTGGTCAACTCGTTGTCTATATCAAACAAGTATAGTTGGAATTAACAGGGATTGTTATCACACGGTACAATGATGGTAGATTGTGATAAATTTGACCTTGTGCCCTGAATGTGTACACTCATTTTCTTGCAGATGCTATTTCCTTATCCAGGTTAACACCAAAATATGTAAAAGCAAAGATGATATTATATGCACGAATATTTTTGCGAAACTTTATAACTTCTGCAATAAAAGCCACAATCATTTCATATCGTTCTGTCAGAGATTTAGTCGTTGCCAATTTGATATATCCTCTTGCACAACAGAATGTTGGAGGTTCATGTTCAAATCTTTTTGCAACATAATAAATGCATTTTGGGACGATTTTTAACACGTGCTGATATGATAAAGATAAGTTGTAAGCAACAGTTCCTACATATATAAATATGGTGGGAGATATATGTTAAAACTCCAATTTCATAAAGGTATTGAATGTTCAAGTTATGTATGATATAAATAGGTTATTTCCAATGTACCTCCAGCTTCAAACTCTTCAGATAATGCTCTAAATAGCCAATTTATTTTAGGTTGCTTCTTCAATTGTGGATGTTCATCTTCTAGATGTGTTATTATTTGGCTTGCTAATATATATTTTTCCACCTTTCGCAATGCACTACGCAATCGTCTTTTCTCTATAAGAGGAAGAGCATTTTATATATTTAGACAAAGCATGTAATACTTATGTATGTTTGTATGCAAATGTGTTCACCATATACGGACTACTCATGTATCTAGAATATTACATGATTATCTAAGTTCTTACCTGTGTTTCTTATATCATTTTTTGTGTGGTTGTAATGACGATCAGCTTCACTGGTGAAAGGAATGGTTTTTTCTTTATCACCTGTTGAATTTGACATAACAAGACAATAGTTTGCAATGGTTATTAGAGTAAGATAGAGTGAGTAATATATTTAGTACATACATGAAAAGTGTATGTAAAACATTAATTTGTGAAAAGCAAATGTAAATGTAGGTTACTTAAGTAGTGGGTCTTAAAGAGAGGCAAGCCACACATCGTTAAACAATAGAATTTGTTGGGAGGTGTCTAAGATCTCACATGTATAGTGTGTCTGATCTATTGTTGTTTTGGCATGCTGATCAATGTTACGTCCAGAAGCAGTAGATTTACCTTTATCACCTTTGAAGTGAATTGAACAGAAGGGTTAGATTTAATTCTGAACTATGATAAGTATTAAACATATTAGATATACCTCGATGTTGGTTGTGTGTCATTTGTTGATTTGGTGATGACAAATTTTGATCGATGGTGTGACACTTCTCTTGTCTTGTCCCAATGGGCATATGTCATTTTGCAGCGATCTATAACATAGCGAAATCATTAATGACAATTATTATTGTTTGAAGTGTTTAATTTGACATATATTGGCAATAGACACTTATTATTCTGTAGTGTTCATTTTTCTATATATAGTTAAGAAATACATATAATGTAGGATGCATGGATACCTTTTTAGTTGTATGAGGTTTAGATTGTTGCAAAATACTTTAGTTGGTCTGTTTGGAAGTAATAAGGTGCATACATTGAATGTTTGGAAGTAAGGAAAAGTAAGTTACTAATAAAAGAGATGTTAGGTGAAGTTGCTCGTTGAGAAAAGTAAAGTAACTTTTAAAGATTAGTATTAGGTAGATAATAAGCATTGGTAGTTAAACATAAAGAATTTTTAAATCAACTATATATTAGTTTTTTTCCACTTTGATTTTAGTTTTCATCGGATGTGGCATGAGGTTTTTTTCTTTAACCTTACTGGTCCTTTTTCTTTGTAGCTGAATTATCGGGATTTCATCCTCACTTTCATCTGGTACATTCTGCTTTCCAACCTCATGTATGCTCACTTTCAGTGGATGTTCCTCTACAGTGGCTTTTTTAACCTTCTTGGTCCTCTTACATCTATTTGTTTTTTTTTTTGGATTTCAATCTCGATTCCAACAGTTGCAATATATTTTTCAACATGAGGTATCTCCGCAGCTATCCCTTTCATCTTTTCATTATCTCTAAGTTTCTTGATCCTCTAGCTTCTTTGTTTTTTAATCGGAGTTTCAACTTTGATTTCAGCTGCTGCAAATTTCTTTGGAACCTCATGTATCTCCATAGCTATCACATTTATGTTTGTCTCCACCTTTGAAAAGTTATGATCAATCTTCACAAGGATACTGAATTATTTCCCCTTACTTGATACCAACTTACGATAGTATTCAGATTCTTCTTTCTGTGCAATAAGAAACCTTTATATATTAGTATTTCAGTAACAATACGATAATGTTATTTATATGGGCTGATATGTTATAGAGTAAGTGATTTGCCTTTTCAGATGTAGGGTAAACATAGTCTTTTACGTCACAACCCAAATAGTATTGTGCCGCATCAAATAATGTAATCCTTAGAAATTGATCCTCAGCAGTGACATCAATCTTTAACCGATATCTAAAACACATTTGAAGATTTAATTAGTATGACTTCATTTATTTGATAACTATATCTTAAATTCATTTCAATAATTAATCATTAATTGCTCATTTATTTGGTGGAGTAAGTAATATTTGTTGATAGTCGTTTGTGTAGTTTACCTCTCCTCATAATCAATATCTTCAGTCCTACCGTAGGTACAAGTTGCACTATTATTTATAACAATAACTCGCCTGTAGCATTTCTTGCAAGCATGATACCATGGGTCTGTGTTACTGTCAGTGTTATTGTCAATGCCAGAAACCGTAGCATTGAACTTATAGTACATGTCCTATACGTAAATTAAGAAAATCACTTAATTATGTTTTAAACATATAATTTGAGTATACACTGGATTTTGCAGAGGAAAGTACCTTCACATTGGCAAGTGAACCGTTTAAAATATTAGTATTTCTCACTTGGCGGACTGTTTGCATTAGTCTGCTTGGCATTAGCCTTATGTCAATATTTTGTGCCTTCATGTTGTTTGTGGGGAGGCTATGAATAAGTGCGAAGAAACATGTATTACTTACCATTGTTGGAGATTGTTGGCTTTTTCAAATTATGGATTGATTAGCAAACTACTAATAGGAGTCGTGGAAATGACAAAATTCCTATTTTGCCAGGAGTAATTAATTCAGTGATACTTTTATGTAGTTTGAAACTTGATTCAAATATATCAATTGAGCAGATTTATACCTAGATAAAATGGAGGCTTTCACATCACAAAAGGCAAGCACTGATTTGTCACTTTCAAGGCTCTGTAACATTTGTCCTTCGATTTCAGCAAAGTCTCCCCATAAAGTCATGACTTTTCGATCATACCTATATATGTAAAAAAAGGATATATTTATGATAAAAGTTTAATAATGTGAAATATCTATATGAAGGATGCATAGAAAGTATAAAGTTACCTTTCATCTATAACGATTACTTCTCGTCTTATGCTTCGTTCTTCTCCATTAAATGCTTTTACTTTGAGTAAAATACACACCAAATCTAAATAAAAATGTATTATTTAATATAGATTTTCTTCATGGGTGTAATACACAACGAACATGTAGTGAAATTTACCGAAAAAACTCCCATCAGTGATTTTTCCAGCTTCATCAAAGGAAATAAATACATTCGAAAATTGTTGAGTCTTAAATTGACTTTTGTCCTCAACGACCTTTATGTTGTTCATGAATGCTACTTCTAGGTAATTATGCACAGATAAAAAGTTTGGTTTAGCTTCATTTAACTTTCCATTTATAATGTAGTAACTTTGATTAAGTGCAAAAGAGTTGTTCCAAGCATGAACATCTTTGTTGAAAAGAATTGTTTGTATTTTTGTTCCTTGTGGTAAGAATCATAATCAGTAGACTCTCAGTCAACATATTAAGTAATGAATATAATAAGATATTAAAATAGAGTACCTCTTCGTCAACGAATATTAGTTGCCAATGAATATCCTCACCATTTGTATTTTTGTACTCTTTTGTTAAGCTTCATCGAATGATTAAGACTTTAATCACCCACTCAATTGCATATTTCTTCAAACTTGCTAATAGGTAGGCATTGGTTCTCGAGCTCTTCCACACTTGTCATTGTATAGATGTAGTAGCTAGGATGTATTAATACAATATATATTTGTGACATAAATGTGAATTATTTCTATCTAATTAGTATTCTTTAGGTCAAACAATAAAGATGCTCAAGAATAGCATATTCACCAAACATATACTAATTCTTATTTTTTAATTTTAAAACCGAACAACTTCAACTAACAATAGTATAAATATCACGTTAATTGAAGCAAGTAAATACAAGGTGGAGAAATATTACCAATTTTGGTGGTGCCGAAAGCAAGAAACCTGTTAAAAGTATTACAACATGAAGAAATAGTAAATGTAATTTCAAATTGAGATAAATCAATAAAAAAGAAAAAAATTACTGTAATGAAAGTATTACAAACGAAATGACTTCAAAATGGAAAATCTTTGGCTGACAATCTTTTGACTTGTTATGGCAATAGCTTTATTTGTTGATCCTTCTAATGTTTTTCAACTACTTAGGAAATATGTTTAATTGCCTAATAATTGATGCTCAAATAACTAGTCAGCTAAATAATATTTTGAAGTTCAATATATTTGGCTAAACAATCAACAAGGAAATCCATTTAGGGAAGAGTCTTTTGTAACATGGACCGATCGTTGTTGGGTGAAAGTTTATCCACACTAGTGTTCACACAAAACCAATGAATGTAAGACATACATCTTGCATATACACTTTTTTAACACTTAACTACGGTTAAGTGATATGCATTTTTACTTTGAAAATTGTTGATTCTTAAGGTTAATTCATTTGATATGAAAAAATTAGCAATAGATTAGCGACAAAATTAATAACTAATTCAGTTTATTTGTTCCAATGAAGTACTGCTTACATTAAAGCTAATTTTTTTTTAAAAAGGTTTGTATTTTAATAAAAGGTATGCAACATGACATGAAAAACACTTTACGTATACAATCAAAAACTAATTTATGTCTCCTAGTTATAGTTTTGGCATTAAATTGCTGATCCTTAAGGTAGTCTTGGCTAATCTGTAGGCATCTTAAAGCGACAAAGCGACAAATCAATTTCCTCAAACCAACATTCAAGAAGGTTAACTAACACCTAACATCTCATCCAATTATGCATATAGTCCCAAAGAACTTCCCCTAGATAAACCCTATAGAGATGATTAAACTCAAATCAACTCAAAACACAACATAATTTCCTTGTAAAACAAAGTCATCTAGCAAATTATACAACAATGGTGCCTTTCGGCAATTGCTCAATCCTCTGCGTGATCATAACATTATTTTCCTTATCAAACATCACCACAAGTCATGCTGCTCGTAGCCTACTGCAACTTTCAAATTTGCCAATGATCCCCTCGTTGCCTCAGCAAACAATGCCACAATTACCCACTATTCCCAATTTACCAACATACGTTGCCACCATTGCCAAGCATTACATCTTTGCCAACAGTTCCAACAACTAATAGACCATTGCCATCGTTGCCTACGTTTTCCTCTGTCGAAAAAATGACTTTGCCTCCAATGTCTGCCAATATTCCTCTTCCAACATGCCATCATTTTCGAACATTCCCACAAATCCAACACTTTCACATATATGTTGTCGTTAGTTTTTTGGGTGGGTTAAGGGATTTCATATGTTTTTAAAAAAAAAATTGAAATGCCCAAGAAAGGCCATTTATTAATAAACAAAAGGGAACAAAATTCTAAGCCGAAAAGTGCCCAAGACCCAAATTACAAATTGGAAACTACTAAATTAAAAATAGGCAAAAGCAGCTGAAGGGTTCAAGAACTCCATTAATAGATCCATCAGGAATCCTTAGCAACAAATTAAGATGAACGCCGGCAGCTTGGTTTCTTCCACACCATCGCATCCTTTCGACCACCATTCTCTACAAACAACACCATGTTTGGCTTGTAATCACTTATACGTAAAAAATTCTCACTGACGTTATGACTCTACACCAATGAAGACTTCTTCAACATGATTGTGGTAGATCTATGTTGGCTCAACAGGGATGTGGCTCTATATCTCTACATCAAAAAAATGGACCCCCAAATGAAGGTAAAGTTGCCTCTGACCCTATTCAAAGTGAAAGATTTGAAGCTTCATTTACTTTACTTTTCAAACTATTAGTTTATCCTCTCAACAGATTGAACCCCTAAGGAGTTTATACCACTGTTTGAAAAAATAACCTTCCAGTTGAAAAACAAAGTATCTAGAATTTACTGAAGCATCACATATGTATTTGTTGAACTTTCGATCATTATCAGCTTTGTGTTCCGTAACCTGTATTTTGTACTCTTTTAATTCTCAGATTTGGTATATTGTCCCTTTCCATTTGAATAATTGTTTGTGCTTGAAAAGGAGTTTCCTGCAAATTTGAGAATTGTCTTCGGTGTACCTGCAAAATCAACAGCATGGTTAGCAAAAAAATTCGCCAGATTGTTCCCTTCCAGATAGGTATGCACCACCTCCATTTCTATATCCATCATCAATCTCTTTGTGTATCCAACATCCAACAATATCAACCAGGGGACCTCCCAAATTCCATTTATGTGCAACACTTGCAGATGAAACGTAATAACTTGGATAAATAGATAACAGAAAATAGGGAAAACAGAGTGGCTATTGATAAAGAAGAAAATAAATTTATGTGAGATCACAGAAATAACAATATCAAGAACATAACGACTCATGATAAAGAGAATGAAATGACATAAGCTAGATAAAGGCATACACGGTAAACAGGGAAAACAAAGCAGCTCTTGATAAATAAAGAGGAGAAATTTTTTTTACCCGACAATGATGTATTTAATTGAGGCACAGAAAAGAAAAACATATTAATGGACAATGACATGTTGTTGGGGGGAATTATATAGATGAATGAAGTTTATGTAAAGGTTTGAGAAGATGGAAAGATCACAAAATGCAGAAATAATCACAGCAGATGAAGAGATGTGGTCTTATTTTCAAGTTATTAGTAGTAGTATTCATTGAATTGGGTTGACCATTTAAAATTAATTTAGCATAACTATCAAAAGATATGAGATATATGTTATATTTCGTACACATATTTAGTAGAGTAGTGGAAAAGACTCTTAGTGACATTATTATTATTTATTTAAAAGATTCTTAATTGGTTATTCAATATCCGAAGGGTATTTTCATTTTGGATCAGAATTAAAGCAATGGAACTTGAGAGTTGGAAAAGGGCGGTTACAGTGATCGAGGGAGATTGAGCAACAACTATACGTTTCTGGAGAATTAAATTAGGGCGGAGATTATCAGCAAATTTAATTTTTAATAAATTAATATTTAAGTTATACTGTAGGGTCAAAACGGTAAATCAACTTTGGGGTTAAGCTCTTCTCAGTTATAGTAATATATGATATATGATGATATGATATGATGATTATTTGACTTCTACGACATTCTAAAGCTTGAAATTGATAATGCGAAAATAAGGCGTGTTTTATTAGACAATATAACCTATAGCTGAGTACTTTTATGCACAAAACGCCTCATAAATGTTGCCTTTTTTCTTTTGGTATATATATCACATGTTACTACTATTAACAATAGTTAATAGCAGTGTTTTAAAAGGCGGGAGCGTGGGACAAGCCGTTTTACTTAGCATAGGGTGAGACATAAGCCTTGAGACGTGGGGACTAAGCCCTATGGATCTTTAGATTTTTAATTTACAATATATAGTATAATAATATAATAACACAATATTATAAAAATACATCAATAGTTTTAAATAATTACAAACATGATCAAGGAAACTCATAGAAAATAAAACTTATAATATTATTATACAAGTATAAATAATCTAATATCTTAACTTTCTAATAATAAAAGAATCATTATTTCTAAAAATATATTAATATCATACTATACAATTTACCCCCCAAAAAAAGATAATCAATAAAACTTATTAGTATTATAATAAAAACATCACTCTATCATGGATAAAAATAAAATTACTTTCGAATAACTAAATAAAATATGATAATTTTAAGGCATATGACAAAAACGTGAAGATCAATGATAAGTGAAAAACATAAATTTTCGCTATGTATTTTTAAAAGAAATGTTACGTAATATATAATCAGTCTTCTTGTGTTACCAAATAGTAAATATGCGATACTACAACTTGTTATTTGAGGACTCTCAATCTTCTTATTTCTATAAATTAAAAAACGATTAAGTATCATTCACTTAATAAGAATTATGTTGGTCAACAATGTTAACAAAAGAATTTAACACATAATTTATGTAAGATTTGTTAGGCAAGCCCCGAGCATTGGGCGTTGGGTGTGCTTAGGGTGTACAACTAGATGCTTAGAGTGTAAGTGTTACATAACTAAGTCTCACACTTGAGTCTCGAGGCGTTTTGGTAGAGATCCACCCGAGGCAAGTCCCAATTGAGTTCTTTAAAACACTGGTTAATAGTACTGGCTCTGGTCATAATGCTGTGATGACCAAAATGGTGTTAAGGCTTTTTTCCTTTCCAAATGACACATAACTTTGTTATAATGAAGAATTATTACCATGTATAAAAATTGATTGAAAAAGACTTGTTTTGTTTTTGGTAAAGTAATTTAAAAAGAGTTGATATAGTGGATCTTCTCCCCCTCATATATTTCATTTGTTTTTCTCACTGCCGTAGTTTCCTAATGCAGGTCAAAATACTTCCGATGTCACAACTGGGAAATGGAATAGTGCAAGAATCGGATCTTCCGTGGAATTGAAATTGAAATGTGGATATATGTAATCGTGCTGAGTCATGCAATCAAAAATCAGTGTTGAAAAGCCAAAGTATGAATGGATCTGTTTGTAGGAATGGAGAAGTAGTTGTATCTGCTGTTGAATTGTCACAATATTTCAGCGATGGAGAAACCCTAGCCTTAATACAAAATGTGAAATTGGCGACACCAAACTAGTAATGTTTTCAAGAGGTTCCCCACTCCGTGTGTTTTGTTTCGGTTTAAGTGAGTAACTAACTAACTCCACTAATTACTTTCATTTTCCATCAATACTACTTTTCTCACTCAATGCATATGCAGCCGGATACCTGGTTCTCACAACTACTCCTATTCTTGGAGTTATTTGTTTCTGCCATGGTTCACATATGTCTATTTCTAGGTTTTGTCAGGTATTTACTTGGACTACTCCATGCATTTATTTACTTTTCTTTACAACTCTTTCAAGTTTTTCTTTTCTGCAGCATTCTGGTTTATCTGATCTTAATCCTGGCAATGCTGTTCTAATGGACAGTGGTGTAACCATAGCTCACTGGCGGAAGCTCTTCTTCCAAAAACTAGGGGTAAGGAATATGTGAGGTATCTAACATCTATTCTTCTTTGCCTCAAAATCTCTCCTCTTATTTATTTCGGTACCTACATTCTTTCAAATCTCTTTGTATTTATGTAATTAATTTTTCTTATGTTCATGATATATCTCCAATTCAATGTTTCCTGGTATGTACATCTTTTTGGTTCTTGGAATCATAACTATTTTGGAATTACTACGTAATGGGAAACATAGTTTGCTCAGCTAGTCTTTTTGGGATCACATGTTAAATTTCTTTAGGAAATTCGACAAAAACTTTTCTAAGGAGATTTGGGATTTACACTTAATTGATTGATTGATTGAAGGAGAATTTGGAAGACTAAACTGGATAATTAGCAAAGACAAAAAGGAATCACTTCTTCCTTAAGGTAGTTCGATTTAGAGAGAAAAGTTGCTGCAAAATTGTGAAGGAGAAAGATAACAGTTTGGATCACTAAATTTAGCATTCCAATTTGTTTTCACATCATCTATGGGAAGGTAGAAGTGGAATTTGCAATTTTGCTAGAGTTACTATATATGCTGACTTTGTACAGTCAACTTAGAAAACTTTCCACTTAGGTTTTAGCTGGATTAAATACTGTCCATATAATCTATAAGTTAGTAGCTATCTATATCTCTGAACTAAAAGAATATTTTCTTATGAACTATTGACTTTCTGATCCTGATAAAATGTTCTCAGCCTGCAATGGTTTAATTGATGGAGCACCTACTTTTGAAAGCTTATGTAGTATTATAGTTTTAGCATACATGTGCGCAGAGATGCAAGCTAGACCACTGTTTCTAGGGTTGTACGCACTAAGTAGTTTGGTTTTGTTCATCTTTTTTATTTACTGCAGATGTTAAGAACCTCGATTCTCTATTTTACTATGTCTATTGGTTTAAAGTACTTATTACTGACATCCATTTGAAGCACAAGCACCACTAATGGTGATCTTTTTATTGTTATTTAGATTAGGGCTCCGGAAGATCATGGTGGATGGGACTGGCCTGAAGTATTTCCAGTGAGTACTAGTTCGGCAGAGTTTTATCCATCCCTTCCCAATTCATCTCCAAATTTTGAGCTGTCCGGCACATTTGGAGCTTCAAATGGAGCTAGACAGTCATGGAACAATATGTCTATTTCAAAGAACCCTCAGCGTCCACCATTGTCAAACTTAGATGGGATTCAAGACCTGGAGAATGGATCTTCATTTCTTTTAGATTATATTGGTTCAAATTCTAAGGACACAAATACTTTCAATTCTCTTCCAGATCTCAAAATTTCAAAATCATTTCGTATCAACAGTTCACTATTGCAAATGGACGAAAGTAGTGTCTCCTCAAGTATTGAGTTGAGACTTGGGCATCCATCCCAGCAAAGCAAAAAGTTGGGAGCTTTAGCTCCACAAACTTTTGAGTATCATTCCATTGTCAAACCAATGGAATACCAACAGCCATTGTTTCCAGAGCCCCTTATGCATAAAGGTCTGTTATTATTTGTGAATTAATCCTTTTAGTTCTTGATATCTCTTTTAGCTTACACCTGTCAGTGTCACACAGCAGTTGAATCACAGGCAGTGGAAGAAAGCAAGTCAAATTTTCGTATGTTGAATTCGAGTTCAATAAGTGGAAAGTGCCAGCCAGACCTTGTCAACTCCGCCTATGGACTCCACAATGCAACAAGTGAATCCAGAACTAGAAATTCCATATTTCCTGTGGTACAAGCGCAGTTCAAGGGTCCTTCAGAAAGACTACTGTACTCTGAAGATATAAAAAATATGGTTAATGGAAGTCATACTCCACCCAGAGAACCTCAGTGTAAATCCCTTACTCTAAAGTGCAACCAAATTGATTTTCATTGTGCTAGAGGTAAGATGACTAATAAGGAATTTAATGTTGACACTTCATGTGCTCTTGGACGTGGGAACAGTGATAAAGTTGTGGCCAACAATATTGTTAATTTACACAGTGCTGCTGAGTTGAACT
This sequence comes from Solanum raphanifolium, assembly GCA_036250405.1. NCBI lineage: Eukaryota > Viridiplantae > Streptophyta > Magnoliopsida > Solanales > Solanaceae > Solanum > Solanum raphanifolium. The sequence goes on from JAJOOE010002158.1 coordinate 16,142, forward strand.
TTGGACTCTACTCCAAGAATTACAAAAATAAAAGGACTGTTAAGAGAATTGTGGAAGGGCTTAGTCATAGCAATCACTTGGCCTTACATGAGAAGAACCTTCATTCATGCAAGCCCTGTGGTATTATGATGGATATGCCTGATGCTCAGAACACCCTTAATTTGTATGGGAAGACATCTTTAATTTCTCATGATGGACCCTTTGATAATGGTAATATCAGGTCTGTCTGTAAACCAATGTCTACAGCAGCTCCACCATCGCAGGCAGTCCCGTTGGGGTTTCCATTATCAAGTTCAACTCTAATTGGAAATCAAACTCTACAACTATCTAACAAAGAGTGTTTGAATGGAAGGCAGGTTAAACTCAGTGAGAATCCAAGACCGCAAACCTTGCATCATAGGTTGGAGGTTCCTACTCCTGCACCTGTCAGTTCCTCTACCACAGCCTCCAAAGGGCATATGATATGCTGGAATCCTTTTTACAAAGCACCAACATCCATAAACCAGTTATATGAACCCAATGTTGTGAATATTCTACATGCGTCTAAGACTGCAGCAGTATCTGCCTTCTCTGGTGTTAGTGATTATGTGGGAAAGCATATTCAAACTATAGCTCCTATTACTGGTAAAGGACTGCTGTTTCCTTTTCAGTTTTCCCTCTATCTTATTTGATTTGTAATTGTAATGAATAGGAAGTTTATGTCCACACAGATCAGCTTGAAGGTTTTAATTTTTCAGCTTTATCACGTGGAGCATCGTTGCGTGCTCAAGACTCAGGAGTGTACTGTCAGTTTTCCTCTGATTTTAATGCAGTTCACTGGCCTTACCTAAGGTAACTCTAGTGAAATATTTTCTGTAACTTTACTTTTCCATTTGCAATCAATTCTGTCTGTTAGTGTCGATGTTTGGTTATAACTCTGCCCTTGGCCTGAGTCACCCTAGAAGATAATTAATTTGTTGTATGCAGAGATTCAGTATGTACTACTCCCTCTCTCCCAGATAACTGCCATAGTTGAGGACTCCTCTGATGTTCCCTGGCTTTACCCAATTTATTTCCCTCAAGCTGATGAACATCCTCCAAAGCTGTTCTGTCCATTTGCAGTGCAAGCTATAGGACCAGTCGAGAGCGATAAAGAATAAAGGCTAGAAGTCGACTCAGATTTATTTCAAGGTCGTATATGTATGTGTAGTATAACCTCCACTTCAAATCAATTGAATCAATGCAAGCAATGTTGCTTCCACATGCCTATTCATTGATAACCGAAGCTCTTCAAATAAATCTCCTCGGTACTTGAACTTGATTCATTAAAGCCGGCAATTCCATTCAATTAGTCGGGCATAAGCTGTTATGGTCTTTAGGGAAGGATCGATTCACAAGGCAATATATAAATTCAGCTCGTTAAAGGGAGGTCGAAACCTTAGAGTTCAATGGAAGAGAGAACTTTGATTTCTTGCTTTTTGCTAAAGTATGACTTAATAATTTATTCATCAGAACCCCCTTTAAATAGGAGTCTTATTACATCAATAGGAAGTCTAATTCTTGTGAAAGTAGGAAATCTAAATCCTATTCCAAGCGAATAACTATAGCTTAACGCCTTAACCTAATCCTTGTGAAACTATTAAATATAAATCCTATTCTAGAATAATAAAGAAAGCTACTAAAATATAATTAAATAATAAATAAATCTACTTTAAAATATAATTAAATACTTAATTAAATGGACTTTCCCGCACCCACAACATTACTCCCCTCACGTTAGAAGAGCTTGTCCTCAAGCTCAAATTTCAAGGAAATCATCCAGAAAATCAGGAATAGTATCAACTTAATTATCCAATTCCAGCCTTAGCTTGAAGTTGACATTGATAAATTTCAACTCTATCAATTTGCTGAAGCAGGACTAATTCGCCTATTTTTTTTTTTTTGATTTGCACCGGGTGTCCGAGTCTCTTTGAGCCCCGACTAATCCCGGGGGTGCACAGGCAGGACTAATTCGCCTATTAGGTTTCTTAGAGTTTAAATTATTATAGAGATGACACTAGGTGATTTCCACTTTAGAACTATGTATGTAATTAAGGCATTCTTCCTTTTTAAGATTTCTTCCCATCAACCTAAACCTTGGTGGGAAGAGATACTAGATGTGCGAGGTGCCCTCAAGCTGGTTTGGGAACCACTGTGGGACAAAAAAAAAGATTGAAAAAGTTGCTTCCCAAAATGACTTAGTTTGTTGATAATACCATTCTAAAGTTGTATGGGACAAGGGAAATTGACTAGTGCTTATGTTTCAAAAAATAAAATTCTTGGATTGTGGCTCAACTTTGGAAAGCATACCTCAAAACGGATCTTAAAATTAATTAACATTGAGGACAACTATGTATATATGTAATCTTCTTTTCTTTATTTCTATAAGAGATGATAATCCAACGTGTGTAGATTGGTGAACTTTGAAACATTATAAAAAAAATGAATGGTGAACTTTGAAGCAAAATTTTGTTAGGTGGCAACAAATTTATTTGTGCCAAAAAAAAGAAAAAGAAAAGATTGATATGAAACTTCTAGGAGCACATTTTCTCCCAAACTAAGTCTAAAAAAATATGATTATCCAATGCACCCAAGAGTGTAGCCTAGTGGTCAATGAAGTAGGTTGAGAACTATGATCTCAGGTTCAAATCTTAGGGAGGCAAAAACGCTAGGTGATTCTCCCATCTATTTAAGCCTTGGTGGACAGAACTTGTGTTGGTGGGAGGTAACAGGTATCTCAGGGAATTTGTCAAGGAGTGTGCAAGATGGCCCCATATCGTGGCTATATGCCTATATCAAAAAAAGGAATATGATTATCTAACCAAGAATCATATAGAAAATGTGGATTTTGTATAACTCAACAACTTCCCGCACGTGCAATTCATCTCTAGAGTTCACATCATAATTTTAAAATTGAGATGTGAGTGAGACTAAGCTTGCCAAATGTTAGCTCTGATATGCTGTTGAATTGTGTAAACTAATTCAGCTTAAAAATTGGAATGCCAGAGAGGGAACCGTTTTATTGATCTCATTATGTCTGTAGTATGCCCTCTTCCTCTGATGTGTGAGCGCGATATTTTTCCTCTTGCACCAAGCACACGGAGATATCTCGTTGATGGACTGCAGCGAGACTCAAATCTAGAAATTTGAAAGAATTTGGGCACATCCAATCCAAAACCTTAAGGTAGTGGTTGGAGTAATACAAAATATTTATGAACCCTTTGCCTATTGGAAATATTTTTACTTTTACTTCAAAGTAGAAAGGAGGATCCTTGTATGATGCAATCTAGTTTTATGTAAGGAAAGGAATGCCAAATGTTTCGAAGGGAAGATGGATAGTGAACAGCAGCTTAAATACAAATGTTTATGGCTTTTAGCTTTTCGTGCAATGAGTAATCTCGCGGATGTAAAGGATGAACATAGCATGATAAATTTCATGTAATCTTTGCAACAATAGGGATCTCCTTATAATACTTGTACTGTCTTAGCACCATCTTAGCGCTAAGCTTTTCCTCTTTTTAATATACAACTTACTTACTTTTCAACAAAAAAAATAAAAATGCTGCAATATAGCGAGGCCCATTAAATATATCCTTCAAAGTTATATGATAACCATAGACAAAGGAGGAGCTTAATGGTTAAGACCCTCCACTAACCAAAAGGTTGAGTTTCAAGTCACTTGGGGAACAAAGTGGGAAAGGATTACTGTTGGGCTCCTAGGGTAGGGGGTTTGGGAAATTGAATTCACTGTATCAATGAAAAGTTATTTAGAACTATACTATAACAATGAAAATCAGTAACAGTTGTTCTTTCAATGATCAATGTCTGTTTATATGCATTTGACTTGATCTTATTCTAGTCCTTCAAATTTTTGTTCTGATTGATTTCTCGGTTTTACATGGGCTTAGACATGGAGGCTCTGAAGGTAATATTTCTCCACCAGTTGAGCAAGCAAATTACTTTCCAGAAGCATCAAATTCATTTATGTCTTGCCTCTGTAACTGTGCTGTTCAGCCGGATGTTTTTGTTGAAAAACATCATTTCATTGGTGAACCTCTGGATACTAATCAGGTAGAACAGAGTGACATTTCTGGCTGCATTAAGAATTTATTTGCTTGTAAGTTGAATGGCAGTCAGAAAGTGCCCTTGGACAATGTGGCCTCTTTGGCAGGAAGTGATTTAATGCGGAATAGGATAAATAAACTGGAGTGTCACTCTTCTCAATGGAGAGATGTTCCCAAAAAGGTGACTGGAGCAGTTAGTCTGACATTTAAGGAACAAACAACAGGTTTCCTGAACATGAATGAAAAAATGAGGGGACAAAGTGCTGATGCCAGTGGAAACAAACCCCATTGTGATGTTGCTTTTCAAAATGTTGAATATCTAAAGGAGCCAGAAATATCCAATGTTTCTTCTGGAGAATCTGCACCTGTTGTTAGTGAGGCATCTGCGGTGATTCATGACAATGAGTTCACTACTGATGATCAAAAGACTGTGGCAAGTAATGTTGTAGATGAAGGATCAGGAATCAACAGATGTTGGTCATCTAGTGATGCACAAGGCAGTGAACAAAGTGCAGAGTTTCTTGGTGTTGCTTATGAATTCAACCCCATGGATGCAGGACCATCCAAAGGGTTTGCTGATAATTCTTCTGATAGTCTGATTGATGAACTTCGACTAAGAGATCCCTTAAAATTGAACAAAATGCAGAACCATTCTAGCTTCAGCATTCAAGAAAAGAGCCACCATATTCAGAAAGTGTCTGATTTCTCCAAAAAGGTGATTAGAAAAAGAACCAAATGGAGAAAATTGGATATAACTCTTCCTACCGTCTACTCTGCTTGTGGCTATCCAGAGGACACTTGTGGTTCTGGTCTGCAACATCCGTGCAATGATGAAAAAGGTGCCCCCCTATCTGAAAATGGCAGTGCAGAAAAATGTGTGTATTCCATAGAACCAAGTTTCAGAGAAAGGAGATTCAGAATGCGTTCATTGAATACTCTTTCTTGCAGTGGTAAAGTTAATTGCCATGATGCAAAAGCTGTTGGTACTCAGTCAGATCTTTTAAAGGTCAGTGATGATGATACCTTTGTAGCTTGTGAATTACCAAGAAGAAAGAGACTGAAACTGGACACTGCAACACCTGTTAGGCAGGCAGATGAGGGATATTATCTAGGTGTTGACGCTGCAGCTAAGTGCAGTTTGGTAGATACCTCTATGTTTCCTGAGATGCATGAGAAGGCTTATAGAAGGGCTGTAAGACCTATAGTGGGGCAGAAATATGGAGTAATTTCTAATGCGAATCCATCAAAACGAGTCAAATTTGTTTCTCTAAGAAAAATTTATGACTTATTGGAAAAGTATAGCTCTTCTGGAAACTCCACTGCAAAATTGACTTCTGTAAAATTCAGGAAGGCAAGTGCAAAAGAAAAACATCGACGCATTAACAGTTCTCCATATCTCAAGAAAGTCAAAAGTTGTAATGCCAATTGTGTTGTAACTACCAAAAAATCTAAAAGTTATCTCTTGACATCTAGTGAATTGGATCCTTGCCAATCATTAGAGCAATCCAAAAGAACGCATTGCCATGGAGGTGAACAAGGGGCTCACTTATTCTACTCTCTAGAGAAGAGAAGGTATGATTACCTTATAGAAACTGGTAATATTGCAGATGATTCTCTGCCAACTCCACAGAAGCCATTGTCCAAGGAGTTTCACAAACAGGGCCTTAATGAGTTGACACTTGAAGGTATGATTTCAATAACCCGGTTCTCAAATCGCTCTAGGGACATTTCTAACAATAATCTGGTTGGTACTGTAGGTATTCATCCAGGAGAAGGAGGTTCTACCTGTGCTCGAACAGAGGTTTGTTGTTTCTTAATAACAGTTTAGATATACTTGACTCCTGGATAAAGATTTTCTAAGATTGTTCTACCTTCAGGGATACAAGGGCCCTAAAAAGGAAGGAGTGCGGTATAATCTTCATCAGTATTCTGAGTCTGGCGGTGGAGGCCTTGTTACCCAGGAGCAATTAAATGCCTGGATTCATATAACTGGACAAAAGCCATCAAGAAAGGAGATTCTGAGGCTTCCACCTAAAGATGTTGGATATGATTATCGGGTATGTCTGGAACAGTTGGGTTGCTTGACAATTGTCAAACCTATAGTGTTCCTACTGAGAAGTCACGTGTATAGCTTTTTAAATTCTTGTGCGCTTTTATTTCAGTCTAAACTACCGATGTGTTCTTACTTCTTTTTTGCTCTTTATTTTTGCAGAAGGAATATGTTCGCTATAAGCACTCCAAAGGGTGGAAGAGTTTGGTTGTGTATAAATCTGGCATTCATGCTCTTGGTCTTTACACGTCTAGGTTTATTTTACAAAGCGAAATGGTCTCATCTGTCTCTATTCTCTTCCTCTGAATTTGTAAGTTTCTCATCAGCAAATTTAACTTTACTTTCACTTTTTACCTCTAGGTTGTTGAATATGTGGGTGAGATAGTGGGGCTCCGTGTGGCTGACAAAAGAGAAATTGAGTACCTGTCAGGAAAGAAATTGCAGTATAAGAGTGCTTGTTATTTCTTTAGGATTGATCAAGAGCATATAGTCGATGCAACCCAAAAGGGAGGGATTGCCCGATTTGTGAACCATTCATGCCAGGTAGGTGTCTTCCACAGCAATTTTGTCCAGTTATTCTCTCTGCTCAATTATGTTACTCTTTCGTATAACTATTTTGATGAAGTGCTTGCTGTTTGACATTTTGTTTCTATCGTCATCTCTGCTTTAATAATTTTGATGTAATTTATGTTTTTTATATAAGAGAAAAAGATATAAAAGATTGATGTGAGTTTGATTGATCAAGTATGATGGACTCAGCTTTTCTTATTTTGCTAATTCATTTTACCAGCCAAACTGCGTTGCCAGAATCATTTCTGTGAGGAATGAGAAGAAGGTAGATACATTCCACTCTGTTATATTTCATAGTTGTCTCTATCAGAATATGTTAATAATAGTGTCATAATGCAGGTAGTATTTTTTGCTGAGAGAGATATCTATCCTGGAGAAGAGATAACATATGATTACAATTTTAACCATGAAGATGAAGGCGAAAAAATCCCCTGCTACTGTAATTCAAAGAATTGCCGGCTGTATCTAAACTGAGAGAGCTTGATACTTCATAATCTGGGAGCCAATTGAAGTATATGGATGTAATTATTTGGCCTCAGCAGAAGTACGTGCTAATATTCTCGTGAAACGCCAGCACCATTGTTTATAATCTTGTACATTCAGATGTATGTATGTAAATAAATATTTTATTTTTACGTTAAATATCTCGATCTGCAGTTTTTTGGTTTCTTGATTTAAGTTATAGCACCAAACAAATCTTACTTACAATTCTGCTAATAAATGCATACACCCCAGCAACAACACCATTTCAATTCAAAACAAGTTAGGATTGACTATATACAAATTTTAATTGATCACATTGTTCCACGTAAGTTGCATCTCTTGCAAAGTAATTTCAAAATTGCATCACTAATTAAGCTAACAAATGCAATATATACTGCCTCAAGGTTGAATTAAATGCAATAAGGTGAGTAATACGATGTTGTACGTTTGATGAGTTGAGATTTACTGAACTGATCACCAAGCTCAAGGAGTTAGGATGCCTAAATTTCAATATGATATATTAACCATCCTCCAGATTGCCATTCTGCAACTTGTAAGGCAATTTAGGATGCATAAATTCTAACTAATTTTTTGAACTAACTGGGAAGCACGAGAATCAATGTTAGGATGGTCAGCATAAAGATGGTTTCACTCAGACCTGAACAGAAAAGAATTGAGTACAGAACAGAGATGTCTATAGCTCACTTTAACTGCAGCCTAGTAAATTGATAACAAACAAAACCTTGAAGGTATCCAGATTGTTGCTCTATGCATAACACTATGTCTAACTGAAAGACAAAAAACTTGAGATCCCCCATCATTGTTGCTAGCAATGGGAAGAGCTGCAACTACTAAACTCATAGTTTCAACATGGCAGCCTACTGCATATGAATAGATTTCCAACTATACACAGAGGTTTGGAACCTATAGGATATAGGACAGATGGAACTGCTGCATACAAGAAAGTTTCAAATATTCTAACAATGATCATTGGGAGGAAACAATATTTTCTCATGTGCAACGTGGGTATAGAAACTACAAATTACGAACCCATCATACATCTTGCGTGAGTGGAACAGCTTCAATCACAACACAGTTCTAAGAACCCCAGTTCGGAATGTTAGCTGTAGCTTCATTCACCATTTTTACCAGAGTAACCTGCCAAAAACAAATACATACATACTCAACTAGAGAAATTGGATGAAAGGTCAAAATAAGATCTCTGTCATTGACCACAGGCACTTCATGCATGCCACAACATCAAAATAGATCTCTCAACATTTAATAGGCACCTTTATGGAGAAGAAAAATATACGATCAAAAGAAAATTATTAGGGACATTGGCACTCGGAACACACAGAGATGAAGTATATTTCACAAATAAAATATGTACAATTATTGTTTGCTTTAAATAAGCCTTGTTTCAGGTCAAATACTCTTTCGTCCCACCCACTATAATTTGCTGTTAAAAGTTCTATCGAAATAAGCTCACTTCCAGTTAAGGGCAAGTTACTTAATTGTACACAGTTACCATTAACCAATATATAAGCTATCAACTAGATCAATTGTTTTACTTAGACACATAAAAGAAAAAGGAAAAAAATAGATTAGGTGAATCTATAAGGGAAAGTTGATATTTGTGGAGCTAGTTCATTAAGTTAGAATTTGTTTTGGAATAATTCAAACTGATATTGAAGTATCTGACAGAGTGTAATGAACAGGGATTTCCTCTCATTTTAAAACAACGAAAATTCTGAACCTCTTCTTCTTCTTCTTCTTCACAATTAAATATTTGTGTACTTTGCTCCTGTTGAGAGGCTCACTGACACCATTGCTTACATTACAAATCCTGGTATGTATTTTTACAATCATTAATTTATGCTTATGGTATTAAGGATAAATGATAAGATGTAATAATTTTCTCATTTTCATTTCCATTATTAATGTTTGTTACTATGTAATCTTGTATGTAAGATAATATAGTGTTTTAGTTTTAATGCCTGATAAGTTTTAAGTATTATTTTATAAATTTCGTGATACTAAATTCAAGCGTAAAGTGTGGGTAATTTTACTAGTTATATATTTAAAAAAAAGCTTCCTTCAAAAAATCACTGAAAAAGTAATTGAAATCACTAAATATATCCAAAGGTTTATAGTAGAAAGGACAGGAATGTTAGCTAGGTCCATACTAGATTTCGTGAATCACGACAAATTTACTCGTTGGAGCACGTAACGGTAGCTCTAAATGGACCATTTTCATTGGATTATGTAGTATATACATATAGTCCAAGAGGAGTGATTTCATTGATGGATGAATTCCATTTATTGCCTATAAATAGATGTGATTTTTTTTTTACAATGCTTAGCAATATACCTAGATTTCTACACTCTAAATTTTCTCTTTCATTACATTATTGATCAAGGCAATACTCTTAAGAATACACACATCAATACCTTTGATTTGGGAGCTAATTAATACCTTGAAGTTATATTTGGGATTGAAGTTGAAGCAACGAAATTTAAAGATTACCATTACTTTCATTTATTAAATTACAATATTGTTCTTTACAAAATTATTTAATAACACATCTATTTGCTTAATAGTAAACCTCGTGACAAATTTAATTGTAACAATATCCTACTAAACAATTTGATGCTCTCTGTGGGGTCTAGGACAGTTGTGATATTGGTTTAACTCATTGCTCTACTTATCCACTTGCTTAGATAAATTTACTTTTCAAAAACACTTATGATATCAGGAACAATAACAGAAATCCGGTAGAAGGATAATTCGCCAATAGTGCCCAAGACTAGGCAGATCATCATGAGGAGCACTCCATCGTTCTACTACAGTAGAGAGCGTGATAAACTCTCGACTATGTCCCATATTTCAGGACACAGGCGATCATGTGTAAAATAAATATCCAACTTATGAGGTCGAGGTCAAACCACAAGGGTTGGTATATGGGACTCTTCAATTGATTTTCACCACTCAAACATGATAGTGAATTGAATTCTAACTAGTACAGAGGATGTTTGTAGCTCACTTTAACTGCAGCCTTGTAAATTGATAACACAACCAAAACCTTGAAGTTATCCAGATTGTTGCTCTATGCAGATCATATTGTCTAACTGAAAGCAACAAATAACGAAAAACTTGAGCTCCCCCATCATTGTCGCTAGCAATGGGAAGAGCTGCAACTAGTAAACTAATAGTTTCAACATGGCAGCCTACTGCATATGAATAGATTTCCAACTATACACAGAGGTTTGGAACATATAGGATAAAGGACAGATGGAACTGCATACAAGAAAGTTTCAAATATTCTAACAATGATCATTGGGAGGGAACAAGATTTTCTCGTGTGCAACATGGGTATAGAAACTACAAACTACAAACCCATCATACATCTTGCGTGAGTGGAATAGCTTCAATCACAACACAGTTCTAAGAACCCCAGTTCGGAATGTTAGCTGTAGCTTCATTCACCATTTTTACCAGAGTAACCTGCCAAAAACAATTACATTCATACTCAACTAGAGAAATTGGATGAAAGGTCAAAATAAGATCTCTGTCATCGACCACAGGCACTCCATGCATGCCACAACATCAAAATAGATCTCTCAACATTAAATGTGGATTGTAAGGCACCATTACGGAGAAGAAAAATATACGTCATCTAAGCTCATTTATAGATCAAAAGAAAATTATTAGGGACATTTGCACTCGGAACATACAGAGATGAAGTATATTTCAAAAAGAAAATATGTACTAATTATTGTTTGCTTAAATAAGCCTTGTTTCAGGTCAAATATTTTTTCGTCCCACCCACTACAATTTGCTGTTAAAAGTTCTATCGAAATAAGCTCACTTCCAGTTAAGGGCAAGTTACCTAATTGTACACAGTTACCATTAACCAATATATAAGCTATCAACTAGATCAATTGTTTTACTTAGACACATAAAAGAAAAAGGAAAAATATAGATTAGGTGAATCTATAAGGGAAAGTTGATATTTGTGGAGCTAGTTCATTAAGTTAGAGTTTGTTTTGGAATAATTCAAACTGATATTGAAGTATCTGACAGTGTAATGAACAGAGTTGACAAAGAAACTAACATATGGAACAGACTTTAAAAGCTAATCATGAAAAAAGCTTAATTTTGTTCTCTACACATTCGAGGCTTCAACTTCTGATCAAGTGAAGAAAGCATTCAATTTCTTACCAAGAGCATGATGCAAATGAAGATGAAGGAAATCATCCATTGATAATTTCTTCTGATACTTCAAAACCTTTTCCGAATATCTCACCAGAGTTCAGAATTTGGAAAATTTTACATGCTACTAGTAAATATTTTAGTACAAGATGATAAGACTCTTTTGTACCTTTTCACTTCTACCACCATTATTTCGAAAGTAAATCATCCATTGAGTAAAAAGATAGCAATGCCAGTGTTAACAGCAATAGAGAAGCAAAACAAAATAGAAATGGACGTTTATCAGTAAAGTAATTATTAGCTTTATTTTTAAAATATATTTGAACAATAAGATATGATTTTAATTATTAGATGTATAATTTGATAATAAGAAAAAAAATGCCTCCTGATTTCTGGACCCCTTCTTGTTATGATCTGGTAATTAAAGCTTAAGATGGAGACTGATTAAGACAGGAAACCATACCACGCTCTCTGGAACACCAGGTGGAGGCAGAGAAAGGTTCTTCGGTGGCCAGGTATTATCATATGATCTTTTGTCGAATCTCCACTCTCCAATTTTTCCATAGGTCATCTTACCCTGAAATGCATGTTCTTCCCATCAATCATCATTATGTTTATTACATGTAACTTGGTATTCTCATAGTCGTAGGAAGTGGCTATTACCTTCATATCATAGTCACATCCGTATGTGTAATGAATTATGAACGCCTTGCCTATTTCTGTATCCCAAGGAGGCTGAAAACATTCAACAATACATGGAAAATTAGATTTCTGGTACATAAGGAAGAAATAATGCAATGAAACTTCACCTCACAACCAAATAACGATTTAAATTTTCAGATGTACTCCCCATGAAACAAATAAAACCACATTAACCAGGAAGTCTTTGCAACTTTGGTATATGAAAAGCAGAAAAGCAATGCTGCTAACCACACCAATGAAAAGGTTAAAGGAATGAAATCGGGTCTATCTGAGATAAATCTTACTGTATCAGCAGATGCATATATGGAACAGACGAAGGTTTGAGAGTAAATGAGGAGAGCTATGCTATTTCAGTTTGCTCAAAGTAGTGCAAACTTCTAAAGATAGTATGAAAATTAAGAGGAAAAGGCAAAAGCTACAGGAAATTGATACTTCTTACAAGAATTGCATTGCCATTCAAATTACAACTCCTGTCTTTACACATGTTCCAGACATAGAATCAAAATTTATAGGCAAAAAGGGCTCATTTTGCTGGGGAACAAGTTATCCCAAGATTAATTATCCTGGAATTAGTTATCTCACCCTCAATGCAGGATAAAAATAACACTACAATCCTGGGATAACTGATCCCGGGAAAGTTATCCCGCGATTTTATCTCAACCAAACATGAGATAAACTCATCAGAAAATTAATTCCGGGATTAGTTGTCAACTTATCCTTCGTACCAAACGAGCCCTAAGACTTTTTCTAGTGAAGCAACAATTTAAAAAAAAAAAGAAAAGGTTTAATGTTTTACCAAAATTCATACTTCTGCAACAATTTTTGTCTCTATTGCTAAAGGGGGATGAAGCATCTCCCAGAGGAAGTCTTCAGCACATGAAATATAAGCATCAAATCTTTGGTTTCATTGTGTATAGAATAAACAAATGGCTATTCTAGAACCTGGATGCTATGAAAGCCTTTTCTCAGAAACCTCTTCAAATTCGGCCCATGTTTATATCTAGAAAAATCTCAGTGCTATAAGCAAGTCCCTAATGCACAATATACTTTGGAAGTCTTAGATAGGCACTCAAAGCAGATGAAAAAGGTGTATACTGATCCATGAATCAAAGAATACATTCACTTGGCTTTCCCTTGGCAATATTCTACATTCATTAGCACTTTCAAAAATAGTAGTCTTATTTGTATTAGTAGTTAGGTTAGCATTCTATACAAGGTAGTTACTGAGCATAGCATCTGAAAATGCATTAGTACTTGACACCAGTGATTCGTTTTGGTATACATCGTAAGCATCTTCTGGGTGTTTTTTCAGTAATGAAACTTGCACTTTTACCAGATCAAAGAAAAATAACCCACACACCATAGCTGAATAATTTGTTTGGGCAACATCATATCTTCTTTATTTCTGTTTTGGCTTGGAGTGGAAAAGGCAATAATGTAAACTATCAATGGAATAAATAAATAGGAAAAACAAATGATGATACCTGAATCATGAATTCCTTGTGCAATACATTACCGACATTATGCAAAGCAGATGCAACTGCATAGGCATACCTGCATATGAATTATAAAGTTGAGGGAATTTGGGATTATGCATTATTATTTTTCAGTAACTAGGTAGGGCAGGGTGATTACATCTCAAGCACCCAACCAAAGGCTTTGTCTGCTTCAGGATCCTTTTTCATGGCCAAAGAAACATTCATCCATGTGGGAGCTATCTTCTTTAAAGCTTCCTAAAGTAACTTTTTTCGTTTAGAAAAGCAATAGGAAGAATTAAGTAACAAACTTATATATAAAAAAAAAAATAGTAATGAAGTACCTTGCTAACAATGACAGGTGAATTTCCTATGGGATCAATATCGGTTATAGGTCCGTTTTGTTGAGGGAAGAACTTTCTTAGTACAGACTCGTACTTTTTGGGTTCAATGTAAAAGAAAGGAAATGCAGCTCCAAGTCCATCTTTAGATAGGTTAGGGATGGGCTTGACAATAACATGATCTGGTTCTGACATCAATATGTAGTCTTCTTCAATTTGTGCTTGTTGGAGCCATTGAACAAAAGCCCATGGTCTATTGAGGACAATATAACCCTGAAATTGACATGTTGAGATGTGAGAAAAGGAATAGGAAATTGTAGATAGTCTCTAATAAATTGATTGACCTGATCCATTCCAGAAGGAAGTGGTTGAGCAACAAAAGTAGGGATCTCATCCATGAATCTATCTGATTTTCCAGAATGTAAGATCCTTGTAAAGCCACCCATCTCAGAATTAGGTTCATCTTTAAACTTTTTGAACCAGTAATACATAATCCTACACTGCCAAGTGTTATAAACAGAATCAGAAGATGTAACAGCTGTATGAAACAACCTCTTCTTCTTGTTGTTGTTGTTATTTGATCTCTCTAATGGCATCTTGATAATTGGATCTTGAGAAAACAACGTTTTTGCTGAAGATGGGTCAGGAAATTCTTGCTTGAAAGAAGCATTTGCTGAGATGAGAATGTTGTATGTGATTAATGCTGCTGAAAACGTAATCACAACTGTGAAGAACATTTTCCCCCAACCCATTTTTCTTCTTCAATCAACTTCCACTTTTACTCAATGAAACGGGTATATTATACTGAAAGGAAGGAAGATGGTAGCAAAGTCTTCTCCTGCTCAGCTGGTAGGGAGTTGGTGTGGGACGGAAGTGGAGCCTATCTCACACAGAAACGTTGACTATATTTCCTAAATAAAAACACTCACTACACAGCCGCCTCTCATAATTTATCAAATCCCTTCACTATTACTAGCCATTTTGCCATCACATTTACCATCCAATTTCATGTTTTGAAATCAAATCAACCTTATGCATATAATTTTAATTTCAAATTATCCCCATTTTTTTTTAAAATATGATTGCAAATTTTAAATTGTGATTTTAATTTTTTTAAATATAAAACTTGATCCATAAATTTATGCATAGATTTTTTTTTAAAACCATTACTAGGTGGACGCTTAGGATGGAGCGCACATGTCATTGGAATATAACCAAAGAATGAGTTAGAAAGAAATCATAAAAAAAGCTTCCTTCAAGAAGTCACTGAAAAAATAATTGAAATCACTATATATCCAAAGGTTTATTGCAGATAACGTTGGAAACTCGCGGAAGATGACATAAAGGACTTGTGGCCAAAAGACGTATTAAAGGAAAGAAGGGACAAGAATATTAGCTAGGTCCATACTAGATTTCGTGAATCACGACAAATTTACCCGTTGGAGTACGTAGCGGTAGCTCTAAATGTACCATTTTCATTGGATTATGTAATCTATACATATAGTCCAAGAGTAGTGATTTCATTGATTGATGTATTTTATTTATTGCCTATAAATAGATGTTTCATTCATTTATAAAAGGTTGAATTTTTTTACAATGCGAAGAAATATACATAGATTCTTACACTATAAATTTTCTCTTTCATTACATTATTGATCAAGGCAATACTCTTAAGTATACACACCCCGACACCTTTGATTTGAGAGCTAATTAATACCTTGAAGTTATATTTGGGATCGAAGTTGAACCAACGAAATCTGAAGATTACCATTTCTTTCATTTATTAAATTACAATATTGTTCTTTATAAAATTATTTAATAACACATCTATTTGCTTAATATCTAATTAACTTGTGAAGTTGATCCATGTGTTTTTAACCTCGTAACAAATTTAATTGTAACAATATCCGAATAAACAATTTGATGCTCTCTATGGGGCTAGGACAATTGTGATATTGATTTAACTCATTGCTCTACTTACCCACTTGCTTAGATATATTTATTTTTCAAATACACTAATGACAATCAGGAATAATAACAAAAACCCGGTAGAAGGATAATTCACCAATAGTGCCCAAGACTAGGCAGATCACCATGAGGAGCACTCCATCATTCTACTACACTAGGGAGCGTGATAAACTCTTGACTATGTCCCATTTTTCAGGATATAGGCGATCATATGTAAAATAAATACCCAACTTATGAGGTCGAGGTCAAACCACAAGGATTGGCATATGAGACTCTTCTTCAATTGATTTTCATCACTCAAACATGATAGCGAATTGAATTCCCAATAAACATATATGAAAATGGGGGGTTTTATTTAACAAATATGATTTCGACAAAATTAAGTAACAAAACAGGGAGTTAACACAAATGAGATCAAAACAAGTTGGAAAAGACTAGGGGTCTGTGCACAACGATAATGGTTTCAACTTGAACATGTAAAAATTAACCGAACAACATCAATTGATACGATGGACACTGTTTGGTCTAAGAAACACTCGATATTCTCCTAAACTATCAAATGTATACCTCTTGGATTCTCCCGAACTTCAACACCTTTTTCAATAAAACATCAAACAAAACTTGAGTAGATAGACTATTCCTAGTTCAATATCATTAAATCTGAAAATACTCAAAAAAATTCATCCCTAGCTCAAACCCATAGAGTAAATTTTATCAAGTCCTCACTATTGAGTCTTACCCAACTCCCTTAAGCTTTTCCAAGTCAAAATTTGTGTTATAGAGCTTAATCAATATTTCTAACCGCCGATCTTTGGTTATAACTTCAAGACAACAATAATTCCATCTAATAAAATCAATGTTAAAGTCGATTAATCAATACAAATTCAGGGGTTTACACCCCCATCTACCACACACACCTATAACACCCTGAATCCGAAAGAGGGTAAGACAACATTTTTCAGAAGCTGCAGGAGCCAACCAACGGAGGCCACCCACGTCCCGTGGATGGCACCACGGACCGTAGGTGTGGTCCGTGGAAGTCACCCCCCAAAGAGACCCTGAAGGCCCAGGACCACGATCTGACCAACAGACCGTCGGTCACACCACGGTCCGTAGTTGGGGGACCCATGGTTCAATGGCCCTAAATCATGTTTCTGACAACGAACAACAGTCGTGCAGAATGGAACGTTGTCCTGACCACGGTCTGTCGATCGTGGCCGTGGATGGTAGGTTCGACAGTTAGTTGAAGGGCAGTTGTGTCTTTTCCTAATTATTTTATCTCTATACTACTTCATTTTATCCTTCACTGAGACCCCTATATAAGTGATTATGACCCCCAAATTAGTTCATTCTCTTCAAATTGATCAAAAAGAAGAACTCTCAAATATTTATCTCTCTAGAACTTAAAGAAGAAGAAGAAGAAAGGTGAAGCTAGGGCTCAAGGTCAAGTCTCCATTCTCCAATTGCTTGTGGGCTTTGATAGTAAGGTATGATAGTTTTCATCCATTGATTCCTTCCATTCATGGAGTTCACAAATTCCTCTATTTTCAAAGTTAGAAATCCCCAATTGAGTTAGGGTTTTCTTCAATTGTCACGGGTTCTCTTGATTATTGGTTTAAATGATTGAATTATGATCTCTTATGCATGAATTGATCAAAATACTATGATTTTATGATGATTTCCCCATGAACCCATGCAATCCCCATGTTATCAAGTTATGATCATGTGATGTGGGATTTTGATTATAAAGGAAGATTTTTATAAAATCAAGCAAGTATTGATAGAATTACATGAATTTATGATGAAACCCATACCTATCCCATGTTTTTTAAATGTTGATGATTGAAAGTGGGTTTTAAACCTTAAAAGGTAAATTATGGAATGCATGTTCGTATGAAATCTATGCAAATGTTTTAAGGATGCTTTGAGAGTAAAGTATCAATGATGATGTTGTCGATGTGTTATTGATAAGATTTTCTCATATACACATAAAAGCATGATTGTGAAAGGTTTTCTCACATAATAAGGATTTTAAGGTTGAAAGGTTTTCTCACCTAATTGAATCAAAGATTAAGAGCTATCCTAATGAAATCTAGCTTGGATTGGTTATTGAGTGATACCTTTCCATGGATAATGACCTAGCTTGGAATGGAAAGATGACGTGCCCTTCCATGGATAATAAGAACAAGTAAGAAATGACTATTCCGTGGAATTTATGCTTAGCACCGAAAGGATATTGATATGAAAGCTCTCCCGCTAGTAGAGGTCGGGTTTCTAGAAGCAATTTGCCTATCCCTTACCTATGTGCCCCCATAGGATGATTGTCTAGATAGACATTAGCTAGTGGATCCACCTACGCTAGAAGTTCATGGTCCTTACCTTGGCAAGTAAGACAACCCTTTTCAGTGTGGGAGACACCGGGGGATCATGTTATATCTCACATGGTCTCTATGTCGGTTAAGGCTAATTCCCACATTAATAATGAACTAAGGTTACTTCAAGAAGTATCTCATATGTGTTCAAAGGCTTTAAAGATGTTAGCTTGCATATGGTCTGAAGCGTGTGAGAAGAGTTTCCAAGAGTTGAAGGATAGACTTACTTCCACTCCGGTGTTGACTTTACTGGAAGGGACTGGTGGTTTTGTTGTTTATTATGATGCCTCAATAATTGGGCTAGGGCTAGGATGTGTGCTTATGCAAAATGGGAAAGTCATTGCCTATGCCTCAAGGCAACTTAAGATTAATGAAAAGAATTATCTGACCCATGACCTTGAATTAGCGGCGGTTGTTTTTGTGTTTACCGACCACAAGAGTTTGCAATATGTGTTTAATCAAAAATATCTAAATCTTCGCCAAAGAAGGTGGCTAGAGTTATTAAAATATTATGATATGAGTGTTCTCTAACACCCCGCAAAAGCTAATGTTGTGGTGGATGCTCTTAGTCGGTTATTCATGTGTAATGTTGCTCATATTGAAGAAGGTAAGAAAGAGTTGGTTTGAGATGTTCACAGATTGTCCCGATTAGGTGTTCAGTTAGTAGACTCCACCAAGGGTGGTATTATGGTTCACAATGGCTCAAAATCATCTTCTGTGACGGATGTGAAAGCCAAGCAAGGTCTTAATCAAATTTCGGTTGAATTGAAAGAAACGATGCTTAAGAAATCCATTGAGGCTTTCGCCCAAGGGGGAGATGGTGTACTTAGATATAAAGGTCGTTTGTGTGTTCCAAATGTTGATGACTTGAGGGAACGGATCTTGACAAAAGCCCATAGTTTGCGGTATTCCATTCAACCGGGAGCCACTGATGAGTCCGAGATTTGGACTCATTTGGGGCTTTGTTTATATAGTTTTAGTGTCCTCAAATGCTTAATTTGTACCATAAACTGATGTTATAGCCTTGATTTTCAGGTATATGGATTGAGGAGCACAGTAAAGACACTAACAGGCAAAAAGGAACAAAACAAACTGAAGAAGTGGAGAAAAGCGAGCCTAATGATCGCCAAGACCACTCAACGACTCGCCCAGTGGCTCTTCAGTCTGCCTAAAGTTCCAGTGTGTCAGACCTGAGGGAAGAAACCAAGTCGGTGACATGAAAGGGGCAATCGGCGAATCGTCGATCAATTTTGCAATGCCAAGAGTGATCGCCCAAAGTTACAGGACTTGAGGATGCTGAGAGCCAATGCAAAAAGGCGATAGAGAGAGCAAAGGGCGGTTCGCCAAACCACTCGGCGAACCTGACTTACCTCGCCTAATGGCCCTTCGTGGCTAATTTTTGGCGACTATAAATTGAATTTTGAACTGTTAATTTAGGGAGTACTTTTATCCAGATTTTTGAACTGTTAATTTAGGGAGTTCTTTTATCCAGATTTTAGCTTACTACCATTTAGAATAGTTCTCTTTTGGAAGTTTGATAGTTTCTTAGTAGACTTGAAGTCTTTTTGAGACTCATTCAGAGATTTTGCAAGTGGGTTACTGATTTTCTTCAAGTTTGAGCCTTGTAAAGGCTTGAATAGTCTTACCCAGTTGATGGATAATCGATTTGGTAACTGTTTTTTATCTTTTTATGATGTTTGGCTAAAACCCCAATTTTTAGGGTGTGATCATGTGATTAGGGATAGAATTAGCTTATGGGTATTGCTTATAACTAATTTAAATGCTATATTGAAGTGGGTTTAATCATTAGCTGAGGTTTAATATATGAATTGTAGTTGCAAATGCAGTTCTAATTTTGTGTTCTTAGCTTGCTCGAGAGAGAAGTTATGGGACTAAGGCTTGTGATTAATGGTTTGTAGGTATTCGGTTGATATGAGTTCAGCTCAAGATAGTGAATCCTAAACCCAATCCTACCCATGTAGCTTGAGAGAGTGAATGAATTAAGGTGTGGGCTGTTCTCAATTGCTATGCTTGTTGATGTTTGAAAGAAATCACTTGAAGCGGAATAGTTGTTCAAGAGAAGGCTATTTCACTCATAGTCTAGACTACCCACTGATATTTAGCTATGTATTAGTAGTTACAATTACCCATATACTGAAGTTTGCCTATCGATCACATCCCGAGAATCCATTTCCCTATTTTTATTCCAATTGTGTGTGACCGCATTGTAGTTGATAATTGCAAACAAAAACCCCACATTTGACATTCGTGTCACTGATTTTGATTTGTTTCATGTCTTTTTTGATAATTTCTTTTCATATATCTAGTTAGATCACATTCGTACTTCTTAATTGAATTTGAACACGTACCACTCCCTGTGGGATTCGATCCCAAATCATTTGTTGGGTTTTATACTGCTTAACGATCGTTTGCACCTAGAATTGGATAAGGTGTGTTTGAAACGTTAATAATAAATGGTGTTGCTGTAGGGGAGTGGTGTTGTTTAAAATTCTTTTAGTGAAATTGAATTTTGATCTTTTTAGTTATAGTTGAATCTACTTACTTTAGTTTTTAGTTTTGTGTTGCTTGTGTTGAACAGAGGAAGAGATGAGCGTAAACGGGAGCAATGGTAGCCAAGTGGGCCACCAAGACAATATTGGGAACCTCAATGATATAAATGAGCCAAATGTGAATGATCCAATTCCATTGGGTGGTGTGGGTGCAATACGTCTGCCTCCAATTGAAGGGAATGATGTCTTCCATGTCACTAGCACAATGTCGCAGCTCCTCTAAATGAAGGGATTATATGGAGGATTGGCTCACGAAGACCCACATGAGCATATTCGGAACTTTGTGGATGTTTGTGGTCCGTTCTCATTCAAGAACGTATCACAAGAATCAGTCAGTCTCAGGTTGTTCCCATTCTCTCTGATGGGCGAGGCTAGTAAGTGGTTGGCTGAGTTGCCAAGGGATTCCATCAGTTCTTGGGATGAGCTTACTACTGCATTCCATGTGAGATTCTTTTCGACCCTTAGGGATAGTATCCAAGGTTTCAAACGCTTGGAAGGTGAACCTATCCATGAGATGTGGCTAAGGTTTGAGAAATTGGTACTTCAATGTCCAACCTACGGGCTGTCGAATCACATATTACAACAGTACTTCTATAGGAGCCTTGATTCAGTGAACAAAGGAGTTGTTGATCAACTTGTTCCCTGTGGTATAATGCAACAGCCCTATGAAGTAGTGTCTCAGTTTCTTGATGGTATGACCAAGATCAATAGGGCATGATACACTCATAAAGACCAAGTGTCTCCTCTCACTTTAAGAATGACAAAAGAGAAGATAAAAAAAGATCAAGAAAGAGACCAAAACATGGCCAAAATGATGACCCAACTGGATATCTTGGCTAAAAATGTCATGGGTAATGGTGTGAAGAGTGTTAATATTATTGGTGTTGGTGGAATGAATCCCGACGATGCTCACTTTAAAGTGCTTTACAATGAGGAAGTGAACTTCCTACCTAATCAAGGAGGTGGGTATCAGCAAAACTATCCAAGGCCGGGGGAAACCCAGGTTGGAATAGAGGTGAAGGATAGAGAGACTGTGACAAAGAATGGCATGATCGTAACGCTACTTGGAAGGAAAGAGAGGGTGATAAGGACATGTATGTCCCACCCCATAAGCTTCAGAAGCCCAAGGAATATGAAAATATCTATACGGAAGACATGCTCTTACGCATTCTCAACAAAGTTGAGGGATCGGACAAAGTGTTAAAATAGATGAAGGAGGATGTCTCTACACTTAATCAGACGGTCACTTCTCATTCCGTGTCAATCAAGCAATTGGAGACCCAAAATGGTCAAATTTCTTCTCATTTGAATCCAAGGCAAAAAAGGGGGGCCTACCAAGTGATATCTTGTTAAACCCGAAGAATGATCCGTAAATGGGTAGCTTCCTCGGAGGTAACCCACATTTTTAATTTTGAAAAACGGGTGTTGATTGTGCAGGTTGAAAAGTGAAAAGTGTTAGAAAATGGGTAGTTTGGTGAGCCAAAGTCCAGTTGGCAACTCGCCGAACAGGTCGGCGAGCCCCAACTTGGACCGACGTTGAACCCACCAAGCTTGAAGTGGAAATCTATAAAACTCGATGGGCTAAAGGATTAATCGGCGACTCGTCGAAAAGGTCGGCGAGCCTCGATTTTGTCCGTCGTTTGAACCCCCAAATGTCTAGGAGTCCTGTAAAAATCGGCGAGGTAAAGTACCACTCAGCGCATCGCCGAGTGGGTCGGTGAGCTCGACTTACTCCGCTGATGGTGCTGCGAACTGAAAGGTTTTAAAGTCCAAATGGTTTAAAATTTCAAAATCCTTCATATTCTCTCATTTTCAACTCTCGTACCCTCTCACCCAATAGTTGATCTCCCTTAGTTTTTTGTTTACCCGCATTTTTGTGTGATTTCATGCTTGGAATTAAAGAACTTTGCCGCCCAGCTTTTCAACTTTGATATTCATCATAAATGTTGGTTTTCTGAACCCTGTAACCTAAGTTTGTGGTTGAACTCGAATGCAATAGGTAAATGTGTGTTGATGTCTATTGGGTAATTACTCTAAATTTTTTTTATGAATTAGATTACCCGTATTTTGTTGAAATGTGTGCCTAAAGGTTTAAATTGTTCGATTCTCGTGTCTTGTTTGATGAAATCGGTTATAAAGTGTTGGGTTGCGGTTTATTTGTGTTGGGTCTAGTGGGGTGAAGTCTAAGTAGCCATGAATTGTGCCAAATGATGTAATTTTCCCAATGATGGAGAGTTTGACGTCATTCTAAGGGGGAAAAATCGTCAAATTGAGGGAAGTCTGAGTAGCCCGAGGGTATGGGTCGTATGGGTCTTGCTTTAATTGAATAATGTTGGTGTTTGATTTTGGATTTGGGGGCTGCGGGCTTGATTTTAAAGCTTGGGGTTGAAAATTGGCACGTTGGGCCGTTTGGTGAGCTACGTTGAGCTCGCCGAGTGGTTCGGTGGTCCACTAAAGTCCCCCTTTGATCGCCCTTAATTTCATAGTTTGGTTGATTTTGTTTTGTAACTTTCGGCAAGATGTCTGGGCTTGCCGATTTCACTCGGCGACTCACTAAAAGGTCTTCTTGATCGCCCTTTCTGCGCCCCTAACCCTTAAAATACACAGTAACTTTCGGCGGGCTACTCCTAGCTCGCTGATTGGTGTCGGCGATTCGCCGAATGTCCCTGAACATCACCGACCTGTCTTGATTTTTGAATTTTTTTCAAGCTGGTACTTTCGACGAGCCCGATCTGGCTCGCCTAAGTGACTCGGCAACTCGCCGTCTGGTTCGTTGAGTCTTTCTGCAACTTAATTCCTGCACTCTTCTTGAATTATTTCTAACACGTTTCTATGTGTTTTCCATAAATTGCTAGAACAAACTTGGACGTTAGTGGCATGCCGCCCCGAAAGCGGGCACGAGGGATTGTGATCAATGAGGAAGCAGTTGCTTCCAGTGCAAAGAGCAAAAATTTACTTCCGAAGGGAGGCAAGGGAAAGGGCAAAGCGCCCATAGCTGAGACACTGGAGTATACTCCGGCAGTGAGGGAGAGTCACATGATTCTCAGGTTTCACTCTCTGAGCTTGAGGATAATCAGTTATTACAGGCCTGGCTAGCAGAGATTCGTGCCAAAGCTCGTCATGATCCGTCTAGGATTCCGGAGCCGACCCCTCCTGCTTCTAATTCAATGCTAGCTCCAGCGCATCATGTGGTTCCAGCACCACCAATTCAGGGTCCTCTTCCCCGGTTACTCAACCGGTTAAAGGCCGAGATTTGGACTCATTAGGGGCTTTGTTTATATAGTTTTAGTGTCCTCAAATGCCTAATTTGTGCCATAAACTGATGTTAAAGCCTTGATTTTCAGGTATATGGATTGAGGCGAGCCTGATGATCGCCAAGACCACTCGGCGAGTCGCCGAGTGGCTCTTCAGTCTACCTAAGGTTTTAGTGTGCCAGCCCTGAGGGAAGAAACCAAGTCGGCAACAGGAAAAGGGCAGGCGGCGAATCGCCAATCAGTTCCGCGAGGCCAAGATTGATAGTCCAGAGTTACAGGACTTAAGGATGCTGAGATCCAATGAAAAAAGGCGATAGAGAAAGCAAAGGGTGGTTCGCTGAACTACTCGGCGAACCCGACTTACCTCGCCTAATGGCCTTTCGTGGCTAATTTTTGGCGACTATAAATTGAATTTTGAACTGTTAATTTAGGGAGTTCTTTTTTCTAGATTTTAGCTTACTACCATTTAGAATAGTTTTCTTTTGGAAGTTTGATAGTTTCCTAGTAGACTTGTATGCTTTTTGAGACTCAATTCGGAGATTTTGCAAGTGGGTTACTGATTTTCTTCAAGTTTGAGCATTGTAAAGGCTTGAATACTCTTACCTAGTTGATGGAT
>JAJOOE010002159.1:0-21940 GCA_036250405.1 Solanum raphanifolium
CTTCATTCATGCATTGCACAAGTAGACTTTGAGAGGAAGCATGGTATGTCTTTTATGATATTATGGTTTTGAGTTGACATCATGTTTTAAACAGTTTTTCCTTTTTCTTTATATTGCACTTGTTTTAAACTGCTTTATAATAAAATGAGTTCAGTTAAGTATTCATGAGTTGAGAAGAGCCAAGGTAAGTGTTTCTTTCAGAATCCTTTCAAGCCTATACCTATTTTAGCATTCCAACTTGCATACTCGTACATTCAATGTACTGATGTCAATTGGCCTGCATCGTATTCTTATATAGACGCAGGTAACTAGGATCGGCATCCAGCGCATCGTTGATGTAGAGAGCAGTCCATAGTCTGTTGGTGAGCCTCTTTACATTGCGGAGGATCCCTTTTGTTTACTTTCAGTATTAGATAGTTCATTAGGATGTCGTGGGCCTGTCCCGATATCCATCTTAGTTATTAAAGGCTTTATAGATAGACAGTCAGTTTGTCTTTTGTCTTTACTTTGTTATTGACTTATGTTCAGAGTTGAGTTGCCATTTTGGCTAAGTTAAATGTTTATTTTTAAAACATTATGAGTTCAGTTTGGGCAGTTCAGTTTATTTTTTGAAAAGTACATTTATAGTGTTTGATCATTATAAATATGCATATAGTTTTCCACTGAGTAAGTAAGCCAGGCCAAGGGTTCGCTTGGTGCCAGCAATGGTCTTCGAGTGCCGGCCACGTCCAGGGTGTAGGCTCGGGGCGTGACAGTAAATACCATAAATAAAAAATTCTAAACAACTCAAGATTTCTACTCAAACTTTGAATTATTATTTCCAACATTTTTCAGTAATTCAAAGTTGAATACTTTTGCCTTTTTCTTCTTGTTATTGTTGTTGTATTGGAGTACTTCACTTCAATCTTCAATTATTGGAATCTTCTGTCCAATCTTTCAATTGTTGTAGTATTTCTATTCAATCTTCAATTGTTGGAGTAATTCTTTTCAATTCTCATTTATTTTTTTTTCTTGGTTGTGTTGGAGCACCTTCTCTTCAACTTCCAAGTGTTGGAGCACTTTATTTCCAACTCACGATATTTTTTTTCTTGGTTCTGTTAGAGCACTTCTCTCCAACTTCCAAGTGTTGGAGCACTTTCTCTCCAACTCACAATATTTTTTCTCTTGGTTCTGTTGGAGCACTTCTCTCTAAATTCCAAAGTTGATGCTCATCCCACCAATGCCTTTTCTTTTTGGTTTTTTCTATATTTTTTCTCTTTGTTGTGTTGGAGAACTTCTCTCCAACTTCCAAGGTTGATGACCTTCCCACCAAAAATCACAACTTATTGAAAAAGTAACAACTCTTTGGAAAATTTACAACTCATCGAAAAATCACAACCCTTTGAAAAAGGTCACAACTTATCAGAAAAGTCACAACTCATTAAAAAAGCCACAAGCTACATTAGGGATATCATAGTAATTTAACATTCAAGTTAGGAGTTCATGCTTTTAAGGTAATATAGATATAGATATAGATAAGATATTTTTGGGGTCAAATATGATTTGGGTCAGTTTTACAATCCTAGAATACGCTTAGGGTTTTGAGAGGAGTTCAAGAAGAGGAAAAGAGGAGAAAAGGAAGAATGATAAAGGTTCCTGCGAATCGAGGATTTGTTTCCCCAAATTTAGGTATGTTACTTATCATAGTGTTTGGTTCGTTCATCCACACACCAATCATGATTTATATATTTGAATTCATCCATAAATATTAGGAAGTTTAAGTTCTTGATGAGTGTTCTTGAAGTGTTGTTCTTCGTTCTTGAATTTTGATGTTTGGTTGGGTTCTTGACTCGAGGATCTTGTTAATGACCACTATTCTTAAGGGTTTTTGAGTAGATTTTCATGTCAATAAGTTGAGTAAACGAATCTAAGAGGGTTTGGAAGAAACCATTCGATTCTAAGGGAATTAGGGTCAGAAAACGAGAGAACAAAATTCGTCTAATTTTCTGGGCAGAATTTCACGACCCGAGCCTACTCCCTTGACTCGTCCGGCACTCAAGAACCATTGCTGGTCCCCATGCGAACCCTCATTCCGGCTGGCTACAAGCGGAACACTATCTCAAGCATAGAAAAGCTTAAATTTGAAATAAATTCAATTACTCAAACACTCAATTTTACAATGATCTGGAAAAAAAATACTCAATAAATAAACTCATAGTTTATAAAAACAACTCAAAGAGATACATACTGAAAACTACTAAACCTTGTATATCTATGAAGCCTCTACTATTACAGAAGGATATCGTGACAAGACCCACAACATCTCCAAAACTACTAACTGTATGGTAAAGGTGAAGTCCTCTGAAATATAAGAAAGCTCACTAAAGCTGACTGGAATAAAACACTACCTCAATGAAATGCATGTTGATGATCCTGAATACCAATATCTGCGTCATGAAATGTTGCAGTCCAAATGGCTTAGTACATGGAATGTACGAGCATGTAAGGGGAATTCTAAAGCATAAACATAAGCTTGAACTGATGGAAAAGAAACGTATTACCTCTTTTAAACTCACTCAACTCAACTCAACTCAATGAAACATAGTTCAACTTAACTCAGAGAAAATAGGGCTCAACTCAATAATAAGATACTCAACTCTAGATACTCAACTAAAGATAAAGAACCAAGAAAAGATGCAATATTTGAAAAGCTTTTAAAAAAAAAGATAACAACTCAATGTATTGAAGAATACAATAATAACTTGGCTTATTTATATAAAATACAATGCAACTCTGTGGTAGATTCTCTAACTGACACCCATTACTATGACCTATGTGATGACACAATGTATAGCCTACGCTGCCAGAACTGTCCTATACTTTGCAAGGGTATAGAACCTACTACTAAGTGGATCCACTAGTCTATGCTAAAAAGAAATAAGGAATCATCTAAAAAGTTTGACCCTTTCTACCCACGTTGGCTACATGGTTTATGGGGGCTGTGAGTTGTATGAACTTTCCCCCATATCGGTGCTTAATACTAGCCCCACAATACACTAGCTCATATGTTTTTAAAAACATAAATCTTTCTGTATTTTGAGATTATTACTCAAAAATCTTTCTTTTAAAAGAGATGGTACTCAGAACTGCTCATGAAAACTCCTTGGGAAAATGGTGTTTCTTCTTTTCTTAAATGTAAAAACATTTACTCTTGGGAATACTTAGTTCCCATATATCATTTTAAATAAAATGAACTCAGATCTACTCTTCCTCACACTCATATGTTCAAGTCTTAAAACAAGTTTTAAAAAGGTTTGCAAAAGACTTCTCAAAATAGGGTTTATGGAGAATTATGGTCATGAACTACTCAACTCAAGGACCTTCATGGGTAACATGTAGTAGTCTCTCAACTAGGAACATAATCTCAAAAGGATTAGGAACTCAATACTCAAGACTTAGAACTTGAAGATACTGCTCCTCTAAAAAATACTCAATTTATGGAGTTCGTACGGAATATATGGTCATGAACGACTCAACTCAAGGGTCTACATAACAATATGGAACTGATGTGTATGATTCTTCTCATTCTCATACTTAGTTCCTTAAAACTAAGCTTAAATCGATAATTGATCTCAAAGGATGCACAATTGAACTTGAAGACTTTCTTGAACTCTACTCTTAACTCTTTCTTGAATTGAAATTATGAATTCAAGAGTTATGCTTCATGATATGAATGATCTCGATGATAGTGTAGACTCATCGAGACATTCTCATCACTCTTATGCTCACTTACTTGAGTCTTGAAACAAGTTATTAGAAATTGTAGTAAACCCTTCAAAAGACTCAAAGAGACTTTCTCAAAAGATTCGAAAGAACTCTCAAGACTTGACTCTTCACTCTACTCTAAACTCTTCCTTCAATTTGAATTATGAATTCAAGGATCATGGCTTGATATATATGATTTTTTGATGATTGGATGTAGGTTGGATAGTAAAAATCACTAACTTTCATCTCAAGAATTCCTCAAAAGCTCAACAAAACAAGATTTAGAATGAAACTCCAAGAACACTTATCAAGAATTCATCAAGAACTTAATTTGCTCAATATTTATGGATAGATTGGAAATAGAAACTCATGATTTTTGTTTGGGTGAAAAACCCAGCACTATGGAAGCTTACATACCTCAAAGAAGTAGGTTCTTGGTGAAATCTTGAATTTCTTGAATGAACGCTTGAAACTTTGAACTTTTTGAATCTTCACTCTAGAACCCTAAATGCTTTTGAGGATGAATGAAACTGATTCTAACCAGTTTAGACCCTTAATTGAGTGTAATTCATGTTTAGAATAAGTGGGGGTAAGGAAAAGACTAAAATACCCCTCCTATTTTCTGGTAACTTTCCTCAAATGGACATTCTGAGTTAAAAAGGGATTATCTCCCTCATACGAGCTTGAAAATTAGCAAACTTGGTGGCGCTGGAAGGAGGACTCGTAGATATTTCATTTGATATCTCATGGGTCTCTTAACTCATCCTGCGCTAAAAGGTATGGTCGTTTGAAGTTGACCGAAAACATAAAAGAACGTAGGAATGATTTGAATGAACCCTCTTCTAAAATCCTAACTGTATTTGGATTTATGAAAACTGACCTAAATCAGATTTGTCTCCAAAATATTTAAAAAAATCGTTTTAAGCTGATTGGGTAAGGAACAGACCAAAATACCCCTCATAGTTTTGGGTAACTTTCCTTAATTGGGCAGCCCGACTTCAAATGGGCATATCTCCTTCATTCAAGCTCGAAATTTATCAAACTTAGTGGCGTTGGAAAGAGGATACAAAGATCTTTATGTTTATATCTTATGGGTCTCCTAACTCATCATGTGCTAAACTTTATGGTCAGTTGAAGTTGTCCCAAATTTTAAAAAAACCTAGGAATGACTTGAATGAATTATCTTTAGTTCTTGTTGGAACTGAAGGTGCTTCATCTAGAGACCTTAAAACATAAGAAAATTTTAAATTCCTCGATAAAATCTTACTCACAACTAAGAATGGTTCGAGTCTTAGCTCAAAATATTTTAAGGTTGTTACATTATCTCCCCATTGGGATCATTCGTCCTTGAATGATGGCTGGAATTGGAATGGAACGTGGTTACTCTCACTATTGCTTCTGACTCATGAACTTGCCTACTAACACAGGCTGGACTGATTCATACCAAGAGTTGGGACCTTATGTAGCACCTAAGTCAAGAACGATGCTATTGTGATCATAGTCACAGTCTCTCTAAAGTTAGTTTATCTGGGGCAAAGGAAATGTAGGCATGAAGTAAGAATAGGAATACCATGCCTCATTGGCTGTAACTCATAGCTCCCACAAGATTACATGACTTCTCTTGCCAAAGTCTGAGTCTAATGGCACGCTCTTGATGTATTGAACATTACCCCAAATCCTATAGTTCGGGTTTTATACCTCCCTATAGGGAATCTCATCCAAAGAATAATACCTTTTACCACCACATTTAATCAACATTGGGCTCATATCAAGAACTACCTCATGTTTAAAAATACCACATTCAAGCTTAGTACTCTAACTACTCCATGGACTCGTACTAACCAGCTTCTTAAGAAGTTCTCATTCCTTTATCATCTCTGCCATACCAACTAGAATTTCCCGAATTACTTCTCGAAACCAACTAAGGGTACTTATTTAACTATTTCTCATAGTAAAACCTCATCCTCCTCTTCCTCCATATTTATAACCTTGGATGGAATTATCACACCATCATTATCACGATAAGAACATTAACCTTCTTCTTCTAACATTACTCCACTACTAAAAGACCTCTAAAAAGATATCTGTCATACTCTTTTGAGCTCATTACTATCTTATTCTCAACACTGGACTTGATTTCTCATCTTATAATCTCCCCCTTAGGCCTAAAGCTGACACTTGGAAGCTACGGACCTATACCATCATCTCTAAAATGGTCTAAATCCCCTTTCACAACTTAAGTACT
This sequence comes from Solanum raphanifolium, assembly GCA_036250405.1. Lineage (NCBI taxonomy): Eukaryota > Viridiplantae > Streptophyta > Magnoliopsida > Solanales > Solanaceae > Solanum > Solanum raphanifolium. Next base: position 5,990 of record JAJOOE010002159.1, read on the forward strand.
ATTTGCTCACTTATTATACCTCATTACTTAATCGGTTCTATAACCTTCAAAACATCATGACCCTCTCAAATAAATAATAAGCGTAGCTTAGATCTATCACTTCATGAATATTCAGTTCTCTTATTCAACACACATATTTAGTCTCTTCTAACACGATGGCACATCTACATCAACTCTATTTTGGTTAAAATATACTCTATCTCATCATGACTAGTAACTATTCCTCTTCCTTCTATCTAGAACTCTCTACAACATTATTATTCCTTATTTCACTCATAAAGAAACTCATCACTTATAACTGACTGGGTGCATGATTGCACTAACATTATCTTCCCTATCATTATCTCCCTTTTATAGATTAGTAAACCTCTGCATACTTTCCTCTAACTCTAGGCACTTTCACTACTACTGATTATAATTTTGTAACTCATGATACCTTTTTGGGTTGAAAATACTACCCAAGGTCTAAACAGACGTCCTCATAAGGATCTCCGCTGCAACAAGGCTTAGAGAAGAGAGTACAACTCACTTTTTGCTTGAACGTATGATTCATGTGAACATGAGCGCATTCCTTTGACACTCAACACTTAACTCACTCATGGGCTTCCTCAAGCCACTCTGGAGTTTCATGACTTCCTCAAAATTTTCCTAAGAGAAACTCATCGATAAAGAACTGACTTTGCTTTTCAACCACCTCTAGTATGACGGGTAGTCGAATGGATATGAAAACGCACAAGTTAGAATGAGTCTCTATGACATAGCTCTATTGCACGATTAGGAGTATGAAAGAAGGGAAACTTTTCCTAAATGTCTCTAGTCCCTCATTTATAGAAGTGGGGGCCTCACAACCATAAATAAATTTCTACTTGACACGGCTTCATACATAGAAATCCTAGGCCACCTGACTTTGTGCTCTGATACCAAGTATGTCATGACCTTAGCCTACGCCCTAGACGTGGCCGACACTCGAGAACCATTACTGGTCCCCAAGTGAACCCTCATACTGGCTGACTACAACCGGAAGACTAACTTAACCATACAAAATCTTATAACTGAAATAAATTCAACTACTCAAATACTAAATATTTACAATGATCTGGAAAAAATACTCAATAGATAAACTCAGAGTTTATAAAAATAACTCAAAGAAGATACATACCGAAAACTACTCAACCTTTTATATCTATGAAGCCTCTACTATTCAAGAAGTATATCGGGACAAGACCCATGACATCTCCAGAACTACTAATTGTAAGGTAAAGGTGAAGTCCTCTAGAATATAAGAAGGCTCACCAAAGCTGACTGGAATATCACACGACCTTAATGAAATGTCTGTTGATGATATTGAATGCATGTATTTGCATCATGAAACGATACAGGCCAAATGGATCAGTACATAGAATGTATGAGCATGTAAGCGGAATTCTAAAGCATAAACATAAGCTTGAACGGATGGAAAAGAAACATGCTAACCTCTTCTCAACTATTTTTTTAGCTAACAGTGCTCCAGAACCGCGCTAACAGTGCGCCAGAACTGCGCCACTGACGTTTAAGGGATGGTGCCCTGCACCACAAAGTGCGCTAGGGTCACCTGCCCCGTCCTTCTTCCGTCGTTTGACCCATCTAAGTTCCTTTATGGTGTACTAAGTGCGCCAGGGTCACCTACCCCATCCTACTTCCGTCGTTTGACCCATCTGAGTTCCTTTAAGGTGTACCTTTACTCCTTTATGATTCTAACTATTCTAAACTACATCTATTCATTGAGAGATCCTTCATAACATGAATCATAACCCTTTAATTCATAATTCAAGTTTGAGGAAGAGTTAAGAGTAAAGTCTTGACAATTCTTTCGAGTCATTTTGAGAAGTCTTTTACAGTCTTTTAAAACTTGTATAAGACTTGAGCACTTGAGTTTGAAAATGAGGAGAGTTGAATTTCATTGTTCAAAATGAATATATGGAACTAAGTATTCCCAAGAGTAAATGTTTTTGCATTTAAAATAAGGGGAAACATCGATTTCCAAATGAGCTCATAAGTAGTTTTTGAGTATAATCTCTTTTAAGAGAACCTTTTGAAGAATAATATCATAGCTTGAGGATGAGGAAATGTTTTTAAACATATGAGCTGAATTTATTTTTGGAAGCAGCATTGAGTACCGATATAGAGACGAGTTCATACAACTAAGAGTTCTCATAAGCCATGTTGCCAACGTTGGTAGAAAGGGTCATACTTTTTAAGCACACCTTATTGGATCCACTTGTTGAGGATGTCTTATACCCCAGCAGGGTATAAGACAACTCTACTTGCGTGGGAGAAACGATGTATCATCACATAGCTCATAGTGGTGGTTGTCGGTTAGAAAATCTCCCAAATTGATTTATTGGGTATCTTTACATACAAACTGGGTTATTATTTTATTTTAAATACATTGAGTTATCTACTGTTTTAAATGCTTAATATAAGCTGCATCTTTATTGTTGTTCTTATACTGCATTGAGTTGAATAACCATGAGTTGAGGTTGAGTTGAGTAGAGTTGAAGTGAGTATGACTCCTTCTTTACAAGTTCCAGCTTTCATGTTATGTTTAGTGGTTCCCTTGCATGCTCGTACATTCAATGTACTGATGCCATTTGGACTGCATCGTGTCGTGATGCAGATACAGGAGATCAAGGTCATCTATAGGCACTTCGTTGATACCATAGCAGTTTGAGTTAGCTTTGGTGAGCCTCCTTGCTTTCGAAGGATCCTTTATTTATTTCAGTTTTGTTAGAATGATTGGGGGTCTTGTCCTAACATCCCTCATAGTATTAGAGACTTCATAGATAGACAGTAGTACTTAAGGAGTCTTTCTTTTATTTCCCTTATTAATGTTTTAAAGACTGTGAGTGGAACACTTATGTTCATTTGAGTATTTTGAGTTAACTACTTTACTAATGAGTTGAGTTGTTTGTGTGATTCTATTTCACTTTAGTAAGTCTTCCGCTAAGAGTTGAGCCAGGCCAAGGGTTCGCTTGGGCCAACAATAGTTCTCGAGTGCCGACCACGTTCAAGGTGTACGGTCAGGGCGTGACAACTATGATCGAAATCTTAGAGACAAATACCCTCCTAATTAATGTTTATTATGGGATGTGTAAATAGCAAATTTGACAAATATTTTGAAGCGGAGAAAGTATTATTTTTATACTTCCAATAAATAATCAAAATGCAAGACATAATTTAGTAACTCCCTTTTCTTTATTTATGTTCAACTACGTATAGATTGACTTCAATTTTCTTTTTGTTTTTTATGTTTTGCAAATATTTATAGATTAATTAATTGTACTTGTAGTTAATAGCCACTAACCATGCCATTACCTATCTATTATGATTTTTCATAGTATCTCAAATATTAATTAATACAACATTCTAAGTAATATTTTAGCATTTTCATGGCAAGCATTTAGCCTCACAAAACAAAGGCCACGAAAGCAAAGTAAGACACATTCTTCTTCAAATTTATGTTGCTTGAAATTTTCAAAAAATAATAATAAGCGCATGTCATATACTTTAAAAATAATATATTTTTGGAGAACCTCATACGAGTTACATAGTATTACATAATTTTAAACCATGCATATATATTTTAAGCTAACAACGGTAGTCATAATAATGACTAGTGCTCACTTCGATATTTTTTGTGGCGCATTCATCACAAAAAACTCTTACTTTTTTTTGGTGGCTACATGAGTCGCCAAAAAAAGTCGTCACTTAAAATTTCATTTCTTGTTGTGGTTGTTAAAAGTGGAGCTAACTATTGGAAGGGGTTTAATTGAATCTCTTTAGTTGCGATATAATATTGAGTAAATAAGATAAAATAGTTTTGTTTATGTACACATTGTTAAATTCCCTTAACATTTAGGGAACTTTTAATGTCAAAGTAAAAGTGATTTAAAAATTGGTTTATGCCTCAATACAAATTTCAAGTCAAACATTGTTTTTTGAATTCTCTCATTAGAAGTAATAGAATTTCTAGTTTTGCCACTAATTGAAGTTATGCTATTTTTTTGTGCAGTGCTGACAGTAGATACTACAAAGATTAGATGTGAGGTGATGCTAATTGTTGTTTAGGGAGTTCTAGTGCAAACTTCCTCAGCAAGGACGCTTCCCTACATTATATACATTATTAGCCAATTTACCTAACTTCAATGGTGAATTCAATTAAATTATATGAGTTATTTGTGGCGGTAGTGGAAGCGGTGATGGTGGTGGTGGTGTTGGTGGTGGTTGCGGAGGTGGTGGAGGTAGTGATAGGGGATATGGTGATGGATTTGGATTCGGCGAGGGTCATGGATCGGGTGAAAATGATGGATTTGGCCAAAGTGTAGGGGTGTTATTTGCGACGGTGGTGGTGGTGGTGGAGAAGGAGGAGGTAGTGATGGTGGATCTAGTTTTGACATTGGATATGGCGAGGTCACGACTTTGGTGCAAATGGTGGTGAAGGTGACAATAGAGGTCGTTGTGAGGGAGGAGGTAGTGATGGAGGATCTGGTTTTTGCATTGGAAATGGTGAGGGTCATGGATGTGGAGAAAACGGCAATGGTGGTGGTCAAAAAGGTCGTAGTGGTTTGGTGCCGGAGGAGTATCGGGCCATGGTGGTGGTGGCAATTGATTCCACCATTTGCTCAAATAACTAGTTTTCATGTGTGTGCTATTTCACCAATGGTTCTTATTTAAAAAAATTTCTTGTGCCAACTCTATTATTATTAGATACATTTTCATAATATTGACATGATGTAATTCTACTCATGTCTTGACCAATTCAACTATTTATAGTAATGCATATTTTTTAATTCACCGATGATCAAGAACGTCCATGATTCAAACGATAAAATTATAATTTCAAAATAGGGATCGACGGAGATCGGGGACTAGGCCTTACCATAGCCTACAACAACAAAATGGATAACCAATCTATTCATCAATAATATGAAGCACATACAACACAAAAGTGTACATTGATCCTATGCCTAAACACCCACACCTTCAATTCATTGACAAAAATATTGTCCTTTTTATATATATCTGACTAACATTGGGTAAAAAGTATTGTAGAAATTAAAAAGTTGTCAAAAGATAAAAAAGAAATGCATTTTTTAAAAACAGTCTAGTTTTAATCTCTTTCAATTATTTAAATTTTAATTATAAAATTTCAAAGAAAGAAAAATGAAAAGGTCACTAAAACAAGAAAAAAAAAATTGTGAAGGCCTCTTGAAAACAGTGTAGCTATTTCAAATTTCTGCACAGTTGCCTCATTTCACATTTATGCCCCCTAACTTTGGGTGTGCATGTGTAGACACTTAAACTTGTATAAAGTTGAACATGTAGATACAAGAGTCCCTGGTGGAAAAATATACCTATGACACCACATAAGACACAAATCGCCATGTAGGATGCCACATAAGACGTGTGTGTCTAATTGTTTAACTTTATGTAAGTTTAATTGTCTACTTGTACACACCCAAATTTGAAGGACATAAATATGAAGTGAGATCCAGTTAAAGGGTATATTGAGAGGAAAAATCTTTCAAAAGAACTTAATTTCTTCTAATTTTTAAGAATCATACAACTCAAATGTGACATTTTTTATCTTTCTTATAAGAAATAAAGCTCAAAATGTTGCCTAAGGAATCATCATTTTGTTTAGGCATAATACATTAATGTTCTCTTTAACATGACTTTATCTGGAACCAAAACCTTCCAACTTTGGGTGTGCAAAAGTAGGTACTTAAACTTGTAAAGAGTTGAACAAGAAGATATACGTGTCCTACTTGGCGTTATATGTGGAAATTCATCTCCAACGCAGTACCCAACATGTATTATGCCACATACGAGGCATGTGTCTACTTTTTTAACTTCTTAAAAATTTAAAAGTGTCTACTTGTGCACACCAAAAGTTGGAGGGTATAGATGCAAACTAAAGGCAAGTTAAATGGCATATTTATGTATTAGGCCTTTTATTTATATTGGGTTAAGGCACAAGTACCCCCCCAAGACTATGATCAAAATTCTAGAGATAGACCTTCACTAAACTAAGGTCCTATTACCCCCATAAACTCATTTTTTTGTAATTTTGCACACCTTTTGGCTTATGTTGCACATCTCGTGACTCCACGTAGTTGAGGCGTGTGGGAGATATTTGAATGTCACGTAAGCCAAAAAGGTGTACAAAATTACAAAAAAAATAATTCAGAGGGGTAATATGACCTTAGTTTATTTAAGGTGTATCTCTGAGATTTCGTCATAGTCTAAGGGGTGCTTGCACTTTATCCCATTTATATATATAGTTGAAAAGTTCAAAAAAGAAAGAAAATTCTGGATTTTTTTAATTCTTTTTTCAATAATCCCCCCCCCCCCAAACCACCACCCCGATAATCTTTTTAATATATATTTTAATTAAAAATTTGTGTTCACTCACTTTTATATGTGTAACCGCATACTTTTGAAATATTTTTGAAACAAGGTTTATGAGATTAATATTTTTTTAATGTGGCAAATAAGAGATGGCTTCTAATATAGCACCAAATTTTAACATATTTTCTTAATTGCATAATGATGATGAAGCTTTAAAAGTACCCAAAAAAATTGACTGATGAGATGAAGAAAAGAATAATCTTTCGTAATGTTAGCTTCCGAATTGAACCTTCTAAAGAAGAAGCTAACTGTTACCCCATTTATAAACAACAATAGGTTTGGACAGATCCTACAGATGAATCAATTAGTGATCCTCACGATCTTAATCGTAAATACAAGGAGATGCTACATGAATGAATATCTAAAAGGAGACAAGTTCAAAGTGGAGTATTTGACATGGTAAATACAATTTTTTTATGATGTATTTTTTTCATATGAATGTTGAAACTTACTAGTTTCCTCAAGTATGTACACATATGATTATGTATAGGAAAAATTACCTAAATACAAATCATATTTGACCATAATCTCTGACATTTCCTACCATTTGAATTATTTTTCAAAAGTCCCCTCTCGAATACATCACTCTCCTCTCGCTGATACATCCCTATCCCCTTCTGGTATACATCCCTCCCCTTTCTGATACATCTCTCACCTATGTATCGGGATGTCTAGATGATATATCCGAAAGTCTAGTGATATATCCAAATGTCCTATCCCCCCTCCCTCTCTGATATATCCCCCCCCTCTCGAATAAATCCCTCACCTATGTATCCGGATGTCCAGTGACGTATCCGGAAGTTTATTGATTTATCCGAGATTCATAAATTTTAAGAAATTTTTGTAATTTGAAAATGAGTAGGGATATAATGTAATTAGCTCTTAACACTATGGGATTTAAGTAAATTATAGTTATATATATTCATCTATCTAGCTATATGTGTTTGTTGTTCATAAGGAAGGTCTCAAAAATACCCCTAACATGTATGATATTTTACTTTCTTTACGTCATGTTATCAAAATTGGAATTTACCGAATACCAATTTTGTGAATCCTCCACTTATTTATATTATCGATCATTTTCTTTTCTTTGTTTTTGAAAATGGAGAAATTTATTTTGTTTGTGTTAGGCGATAATCTAAATAATTTTTTGTTTCAAATTAGTATGAGATGAAGTTATAACTATCTTCCACATTCAAGACTTATGTAGAGTTCTATATTATATGATTTTCTTTTTAATTATTCAAACACTAGTAAAATTACCCGCGCTTCACGTGGGAACTTAACATCACGGAATTTATTAAATAATACTCAAATCTATTAGTGATTAAAACTAAACAAATATATTATCTTACATACAAGATTACGTAGCAACAAACATTTATAATGTAAAGGAAAATGAAAATTATTACATATTATCATTTATCCTTAATAACATAAGCAGAAATTAATGACTGAAAAAATACATACCAGGATCTGTAACATAAGCAATGATGTCAGTAAGCCACTCAACATGAGCAAAGTACATAAATATTTAATTGTGAAGAAGAAGAAGAATAAGAGGCTCAGAATTTTCATTGTTTTAAAATGAGAGGAATTCCATCTATTTATAGACAATAAGGGGTTGTGTGAACAAATATTTATTGTGCCTTATCGAAAAGGTTACAACTATTTGGAAAAGTTACAACCCTTCGGAAAGGTCATAACCTTTCATAAAAGTCACAACTTTTAATAAAAGTTACAACGCTTCATTAAAGTCGCAACTTTTCATAAAAGGCACAACTTTTCATAAAAGTCTCAACTCTTCATTAAAGTTGCAACTCTTCATTAAATGTCGCAACTTTTCAGGAAAGATGAAGGCTATTTTTGGAAATAAATAAATTAAAAGGAAATTTTGATTTGTTGTGGCGCCACGTAGGCGGGCCTAAGGTTCTCTATTATATATATATATATATATATATATATATCTAGCTTGCTCTTATCCTAAGGACCAATAAATCTCCAACGAAATGATAAATCAAGAAAATGAGAGCATGTGAATATAATTACTTTCCAATGTATTAATCATTACTATACATAAACCTAACAAAAATTTTATTGAATTGCAATTTTACACTCACAAGAACAAAGGTCAAGAGTATTGATCAATTGTGTAGGTAAGAAATTATATATGCCAAAGTTTTGATAAGCTGAAGATGAAAGTGGATCAAGAAACTAATGAAGTAAGAGAGGTAAGCTCTTACATTATATGCATTTTGGTTGATAATAATTGTTTGTTTGACAAAGTTTTTAAAAAAAGTTTAAAGTGCTATATATATATATATATATATACACACACACAAAATTATCCTTATTAAACCAAAGGTTGGGGTTTTTGAGAAATACAAGCAAGAATATTTTTTGAACAACCTAAATTGGGGTTGGCGTCACAAGGTTCAACAAATTGTGGGAGGTCTAGTTGGAAATGATGACAGAACTAGTAATGGCGCAAACGGTGGAAGCAACGAAGGATGGAGAGGCAGCGGAAACTATAATTTTTGTTTTGTTAGTTGAAAGTATTTGTGCCCTAAGTGTGTGATCATTTCTTGAAAGAAATCACTTTGAGTTTTGTTCTATCAGATTTGGGTTTTGTGGAAACAAGATTTTAATTGGTATATTTTTGCTAGATTAGAGTAATTATGTTTGTTCGGATGGTTGTTACTATTGTTTCATTAAGAAAAGTATTGTATAGTATTGCATTTTTTAAAGAGAAAAAAAGGTCTGATATACCCTTAACTTTGTCATTTATAGTTGATATACTCCTCGTTATTAAAGTGACTTATATAAAACCATACTATTATACAAATGCTCATATATACCATTTTCCTCAAACGAATGTGAAGATTAAAAAAATTTAGCTTAATTTAAAAAAAAAATTAATAAAAAAAAATCCATGTAGGAATATATTTGATTCTTCTCACACATATGTTATATGCCTCCTTTGATTCAATGATGATTTGAATTTATTATTTTGATGGTCAAATTTATTTTCCACTAATTTTCTTGTAAAATTAATTGTAGATGCCCCGAAGTTTTTTTACAAATACAAAAAACTAGATTAAAACCACATTACTTCTCAACTATTATTCTTGAGTTTTCTTTACTTTTGTTTTAATTCCTTTGAGAGCATTCGAAAACATGATTGATGATAGGAAGAAAAGATCAGTCTTTCATAATGTTAGCTTCCAAATTGAACCTTCTAAAGGTGAAGCTAACTGTTACGCCATTTAAAAACTAGAAAAGGTTGGTACAGATCCTGCAGAAGAACCAACTAGTGATCCCTACAAACTTAACCGTAAATAGAAGAAGAGGCTAGTTGAAAGGAGACAGTGTGGAAATAGAGCATTTGACATGGTAAATACAACTTTTTCTATGTTGTATTCTTTTTATCCTAATATCGAGATTTGATAGTTTCTTGAAGTACGTACACAAATGCATTATATATATTCATGTATCTAGCTATATTTGTTTGTTGCTCTGATGGAAGATCTAAAAATTACCTCCAACATGTATGCAATTTTCTTTTCTTTATGTCATGTTCCAAATTGGGATTTACTAACTACCTATCGTGAATCCTCCACTTAATTATATTATATCTTATTTTATTTTATTTTTTCCTAAAAAAGAATCACAACATTTGTTTTGTGTGTGATAGGCGATAATTAAACCTATTTTCTTATTTCAGACTGGAATATGATGAACTTGCAACTACTAAACTACAACAATACTATAACATTAAAAACTTATTTGGATTTTATTTTGTATATTTTTTGTTAGTTATTTAAAATTATATATAGCTACTTTTCATCTTAAGGACCAACGAATCTCTAACCAATAATATATCAAGAAAAATGATAGCTAGTAATATTATTACTTTGTAATGTCTGCACTTTGAACTTTGTAAAATCATATACATAGATGGTTCTTAACAAAAAAAAATATAGGATTGCAGTATAACTATAATAAAAGCAAACAATATTGTTCTATTGTGAAGGTAAGAAAATATGTATTCAGAGATTTATCCAAGCTTGAAGTAGATCAAGAAACCACTGAAGTAAATGAGGTAATCCTTTACATCATTTGCATTTTGTTGGACTACTATAGCTTGGTTGACGAAGATTCTTTTAAAGAAATGATTACCTAGTCTTTCCTTGCATATATGAAAGAAGTGATTTTAACAACGACGTCCTAAACTACATGGAACTAACTTTTATCATCACGTCAATTAAGCGCCAATACACTTATAACTAAATTGCCCTTATTAATTCATTGGTTTGGGTTGTTGAAACATGCTCTATGAAAAGGAAAGAAAAATGTTCCATCTCGAAGAGGAAGTCTACAATAAAGAAACACAAAATTAAAGCAACAACTCTAACAAGAGTAAGGTGAAAATTTTTCTTGTTGATACAAGGAACAACTTAATTTGTGTTGGCATAGGTCATCGCGAGGTTCATGGATTCGACAACAAATTATGGGAGGCCTTGTTGGCAACGATGGTGATGGAGCAAGTGCAGGTGGGTTTGGTGCAAATAGGTTTGGCAATGAAGGAGGGAGAGACCTTGGTAGAATTTGAATATCCCAACATTTGTTTGTCATATTTAGTTATAGTTTTAAGTAAAATTATATTTGCCCCAATTATTTGATGAATTTCTTGATAGAATTTACTTTCTGTTTTGTTCTATCAATAAGAATGAGTTTTTTAGATACATGATCTTAGATGTTCTATATTTGCTAGATTACAATATGTAAGATTCAATCAAACCTTGTTTATTTTAATTGTGTATGTCAAATCTACATCTCAATTCAGTAAGAAATCATCACATCTAAAAGATCTAGTCATAATTCTTCATATTTGAATTTAGTTCTTTAACAATTGAGGTTTTGATTACTATTTTTGCATATGAGTCATATAATATTGTTCATGCTTAGTATCAAATGAACACTGTTGATTTATTAAGTTATGTTTTCAAAGAAAATTGCATGAAAGTTCCTCATATATTGATTTTGGGCTTGAAAATTAAGTTCATGAGAATACGCTTTAAAAGTGTATGTTTTGAACATAATCCTTGAAAAGAGAACCAAATGTTTTCAATGTACTATTTGACAGTCGAGAAAAAGAAGGAGTATAATTGATGTTTATGAAAAGTACGTTAGTAAAGTAACAATCCCTTTCTTTGTAAAGGGTGAACTGAGCATAATTGATATTTATTATTTTGGGAGTAGAATCAAGCAGCGAATTGGGTTAGAGTATTTTATAACTCCAAAGTCTCATAAAACTACATAGCTAGCATAGGATATGATAGCATTGATTCGTCGTGCGCCTCATCACTACCTCTGAGAAGTCCTAGATCCATAGTTACAGTATCATCCTATACCCCGGAAAGGTATATGATGGCCCTCGCAATGTGGGTGAAAAGTTGTATCATTGATAGGCTCATAGTAATGGTTGTCGGTTAGAGATACTCCCCATAAAGTAAAGTATATTATTTTCATATTGTTTTTATTGCGTATCTTATGGTAAAGTTTACATGGTTTTCACTTGATGTTCATGTTTTAATTCAGTTGAGTTGTTTTCAGTCATTTAGTTCAATTATTTGTCTATTCTACCATTTTACATACTCGTACATTTTATGTACTAATGTCATTTGACTTGCATCTTATTACAATGTAGATACATGTGTTCAAGATCATCAACATGCATTTCTTTGAGATCACATTGCACTTAAGATAGCTTAGGTGAGCCTCATTGCATTCCAGGGCTTCGCATCTATTTTCTAGTGAGTTGACTTGAAATGCCACGGGTCTTTTCCCGACATCGATCTTGAGTAATGGAGGCTTCATAGATAGTTAGAATTGATGAGTCTCTCAGTATGTTGCCTTCTATTTTGACATTATGGAAACTATTACTTATATTTAATTTATTACGTATTTTCACACATGTAATTGCGTTGAGTTTAATTTTTCATTTAAAGTTTTCTATATGCTTGATTAAATCTTCCGCTGAGTAGTCAATCAAGCCAACTGTTTACTTGAGGACCAACAATGATTCTCGAGTGTCGGCCACGTCCACAATGACCTATGCCAACACCAATATAAGTTGTTCTTTTTATAATTGTTAAATTTTTGTTTGTTTGTTGTAGACTCCCTCTTCCAGATGGAACATTCTCCTTTTCTTTTTTGTAGCGCTTTCAACAACTTTAACCTTTGGATTAACAAAGAAAATTCAGTAAGAATAAAGTAATTTTCTTGTGTCTCAACATGATCATAAAAGTTAGTGTCATGTAGTTAGGAGGTCATCATGAAAATCACTTCTTGTAACAATTAGTTTGGTAGATTTATATTAGGACCCTTTCTACCTTTAATTAAGTGAAACTTAGTGTAGGCTTTAAATGTTTATTATGACTTTCAAGGACGGGTAATATGTAAATCGGGGTAATTAGATGTGAATTAGAGAAGAAAATAGAAAACTAGAAAGTTAAAATCATAAGAATTGATCAAAGTTAACATTTGGGGTAAACGAGTTCAGAATAGAGGTTTGAAAGTCCCTATACATCCGTAGGGTGATTTATGAATTCAGTGGATAGTTTGAACAAGTCCTAATGAAATTAGGAGAGATTCAGAAGCTTACGTTGAAAACTAGTAAAATTGAAGATTAAGAGATCATCACAATCATATATGTGCCTAGATACCTCAACTTGGTATTTGAGCATCCCAACAAGTTCGTAGGACATTTTGGTTAAATTTGAATATTTTATTTTAATCTTGATAGGTTTGTGCACTTAACTGGATAATGGTAGGCACCTAATTTTATGAACTTTGAGGTTGCAAGCTTGGGTGTCGCAATCAGGAAAAGGTGATGGGGTTGCATTTGCTTCCGGGTTGTTGTACGATTGCGTAAAGGACAATGATGGGCAGATCATTGTGATCATGAGGGGTGAGGTGTGCGATTGTAAAGGGAATGGAACAGGGGGTTTGTGGGGTCTGCGATGATGTAAAAAATCAACAATCTCTCTACCTACGTAAGGTAGGGGTAAGACTATATACACACCATACACACCATTCTAACCAGACTCCACTTGTTGAATTTATTACACTGAATTCGTTATCGTTGTTATTGTTAGAAGAAAAGTCCCGAGGTAAGAATCTATCTAATTGACAATCCTATTTATAATTAACTGGTAATGTGTCTATTCTTCGCACGGTCATAAATAATTAAATTAAACTAAGGTATAATCCTTTACTAATATCTGAATATTAAAAATATTAAAGAGATAGGATCTTCAAAAAACTAATATTAAGAGTATTCTAATTTGAACTAGAATACTCTACCTTTTTACACTAACTTTATCTCGTTCAATACCTTTCTTGTAGATTTATCATTCAAACTGTAGACGTGTGACATTATATAAAGTCATAAAATGATACAATTCATCCAAACATTATATTCATTAAAATAAAATAGTACCATACATTACAATACAATACAATACATTATGAAATAATACATAAGAATCATCCAAATAATAGACATTGTAATATAGCAAAAATAGAACAATTAAGATCTTGTTTCCAGAAAACCCAAATCTTACAGATAGACCAGAACTCAAAGTGATTTCTTTCAAGAAATTCATCAAAACACATAGGGTACAAATAGTTTTAACTAACAAAACTAATATATTGTCTGAAAACATGAATAACCAATGTTGGGATATTCAAATTCTACCACTATTATCTCTACAACCTCTCCCTCCTTCGTTGATGCCACCATTTGCACCAGTACTAGCTCTGTCGTTGTCGCCAACTAGGCCTCCCAAAAAAATTTGAACCTTGTGATGCCAACAACAATTTATGTTGTTCAGAAAATATTCTCACTTGTATTTTTTCTTTTGTGTGAATAATATACCTGTTTGGTCCTTTGTTCCAGGCTCTCTTTCCAAGATTGAAAATTCTATTTTTCTTTTAGGGGAGGAATATTTTGAAATTCCAACATCCTTACATTTTAAAATTATTAATATTGTAAGAATACATAAAATATATATACAAAAATTACGATAAAAAAATTATAGTGCAACTACAAAATTAGTCGTCAAATAGCTTATAGCTAACAAGTATTTTTTGATAATTTTTTGTTAATCCGTTATTAAATAAGATTGTACAATGATAAAAAAAAAAAAATCTAATGATGAGATTTATCGATTTCTAATTCCTATATTTTCTATAGTAGTCTTTTTGTAAAATAAAATTGTTCTCTAATAGCTAGCATAAAATTAACTTACCTTGTTTTTGTGTTTGACATCCCTATTCATGAGGTTGTTCATTGCTTCACTGAGAAACTTTTTGACCTCCCTCTTGCAATAGTTGTTGTTTTTCTGCTTTTTCGTTGTAGACTTCCTTTTCAAGATGGAAAATTTTGCCTTTCTTTTCATGGATTGCTTTTTAATAACCCTAACCTTTAGATTAATAAGAAACATTTAATAAGAATAACGTTAATGTTTGTGCGTCTTAACATGACAATAAAAGTTTGTGTCATATAGTAAGGACGATATTTTTCTTATGATAGTAATACTGCAATACATGAAGTTTTTGTTAAGAATTAATTATATATATGGTTTTAGAAAGTACAAATTAAACTACATACATTACAAAGTAATTATATTACTTTCAGAACCCGAGCCTATACCTTGGACATGGCCGGTACTCGAGAAACATTGTTGGTCCCCAAGCGAACCCTCATCTTGATTGACTACAAGCGGAAGACTGACTCAAGCATACAAAGCTTAAAAACTAAATAAAATTCATGAAACTTAGAAATCTTTAACTCAAATGAATAACTCTGAATAAAAATAGAATATTCAACTAGCCAACAATAGGCAACTCAAGTCTTTAAAACATTTAACAAAATAAATGAAAAGACTTCTAAAATTCTACTGTCTATCTATGAAGCCTCTAAATGACAAAGATAGAAGTCGGGACAAGACCCACGACATCCTAACAACTGATATAACTGAAAAATAAATGAAATCCTCCGGAAGCAATGAGGCTCATCATTCCTAACTCGAACTCCATGAGGTATCAACGAAGCTCATGTTGATGACCCTGAATACCTATATCTGTATCATGAAAGGATGCAGGCCAAATGGCTCAATACGTGGAATGTACGAGCATGTAAGGGGAATTCTAAAGCATAATATAAGTTTGAACTTAATAAAAAGGAAAACATACTTACCTCTTTTCAAACTTACTCAACTCAAGGAATACTGAAGGATACTTAAAACTACTCAAACTTACTCAACTCAGAAGTACTAAAGGATAAGATACTCAACTCAATAATAAGGTTCTCAACTCAGTCAAGAAAAGTTCAACTTAAGATACTCAACTCAATAATAAGGTTCTCAACTCAGTCAAGAAAAGTTCAACTTAAGATACTCAACTCAATAATAAGGTTCTCAACTCAGTGAAGCA
>JAJOOE010002160.1:0-20404 GCA_036250405.1 Solanum raphanifolium
TTCTCCTCCTCATCCTCCTCCTCCTCCTCCTCCTCCTCCTCCTCCTCCTCCTTCTTCTTCTTCTACTTCTCCTTCTCCTTCTCCTTCTCCTTCTTCTCCTTCTTCTCCTTATCCTTCTCATCCTCCTCCTCCTCCTCAACCTCCTCCACCTTCTCCTTCTTCTCCCTCTTCTTCTTCTTCTTCTTCTTCTTCTTATTCTTCTTCTTCTTCTTCTTCTTCTTCTTCTTCTTCTTCTTGGATCATACTAGTGACAACATCTGGCGAATCCTCTTGCTCTTGGCGACTAGCGATGACATAAAGATGGTTTGATCCTCCGCCTTGCCCCTGAAGTAGCTCCTCTAGATACATCTCTGTCTGGTGGGGCTACTGAAAAAGACTGGGCCCTATTACCCCTATTACCATTACCTTGCTTGTTTTTTGGATACTCTCACCTAAAATGACCATTCTTGCCACACTTGAAACATCCAGTGGAGCCATCACGACATATCCCTGAGTGGTTCCTACCACACTTAGCACATGCAGGAATCTTAGTACCCCCTTGTTCCATACTACCTTATGACTGTGCAGGTCTAGCTCTGAATTATGAGAATTCTGACTATTGCACTCACATTTGTTTCTTGGTGCAGATGCACCAGCAGATGATGAAGAAGGTCCTTCTGCTTATGTTGGAAAGAAGACCGGGTTGCATTACTCTTTTGCTGCCCTGATTCATTCCCTGATGCCTTAGCCCTCTTATTCTTAAACCCTTCTCTATCCTTCAGCTTGTCCTCCTTAACTTGTTGCACATGGATCATCAGCCTTGCTATGCCCATGTCACCTATTAGCATGGCTGCCTTACTTTCCTTATCTGACAGACGATATAGCCCAGCAACAAACAAACTCATTCTACTCCTTATATCCGCATGGAAGGTCCCTCTTTAGCTAATTCTACTATGCATGGAAGAGTACTTCTTTACTAGTCCAAGACAAGTCATTACCCATGAATGGTTACTATTTACCAATTCAAGACTATCAAGGAAAAGCACCTCATTATGCTAGACCAAGCTATCATGGAATGCATCCTCTCATGCAAGTCCAAGTTAGTCAAGGAAGGGTACTATTGCTTAATCCAAGCTACCAATGAAATGGTTTGGCCTTACCAATTCAAGCTATCATGCAAGCATCCTCTCATGCTAGTTCAAGCTAACCATTGGAATGGTACTATTGCTCAATCCAAGGTTATCCATGAGATATACTAACTCAATCTACCATGCATGGTCTTGTCTTACCAAGTCAAGCTATTCATGAAGGGATCTCATATCACTACTTCAAGCTTTCATAGTTCATACATGCTTTGATTCATTTTAGGTGAGCAAGCATTTCAACCTAGAATCATTCTACCTGAGAAAATCTTTCACATTATACATTCATAAACACATAGAGTAGATCATGTGGGTAAATCCTTCCACAACAATTCTATCTACTAATGAACATATATATAAGTTTTACTCTCAAATCCCTAATCATCATAATCCATCAAGTAAGCTTTACCCTCAAAGCCATACTATTCATAACTCATCATATTAGCTTTACTCTAAAAGCCCTACTAATCATCATTCATCATACATGCCTTAGTCTCAAGACAATCCTAATCTAAAATCCTACAAGTCACAATTCATCATATATACTTGATCTCAATCAATTCATGTCTATATGCTTTAATCTTAAGCAATTCATGTTTATATTCTTCAATCTCAAGCAATCTATAATGTATCTCATCAATCCTAGAAGAATACATCTAAATTCTCAATTTCCCATTTCATGGCATACGACCCATTTATATCAATTTCATCATTCTAGACATGGGTTAGGCATGGGTACATGTAAATTTATCCTAAAAACATGTAATTCTACAAATTCTATCATAAACAATCATAATCCACTCAATTGGATCAAAACCCATAACATTAGAAGAAATCCTAACTAGAATTGGGGAATTCTTCTTCTAAATTGGGGAAAATCATAGGGGATCCATGGATGAAAGGATTCTATGGATGAAAATTATCATACCTTGGTTACAAAGCCCAAAAATTCTTGAGGATTGGAGATTTTTCCTTGATCTTAGCTTGAACTCTTTCTTCTTCTTCTTCAAGTTCTAGAGAGAGAAATATTTGAGAGAAGAACTTTGGGATTCTTTTGGAGTTTTGGAAATAATGTCTTGAATGGTGAGTTTAAAGGGTTAAAATAACTTATATAGGTGTACTAGACTTAGGCAAAACGACCACACTTTATTTTAATTAAAATCGAAAAGACCCAAACTAACCCTCACTTGGCAGTGTACTGCCTCATTTCACGGAGGGCTCCACGAGCTATGGTGCCTACCACGAGATGTGGTCCTTCTCGTGGTCATGGACCAGTTGCTATGCCACCTTCCCCAGCCCCTAAAAATCTAAGGCAACACCACGACCCCTCCCACGATCCGTCTAAGGCTTCACGAGTCGTGAAGTGGCTCGTGTGGAGGAGGTCGACTTAAGCAGCCTTGATGAGGCAACTGTCTCACCAGCACGAGTGGCACCACGATCCATGGTGGTCACCACGAGCCGTGAAGGCTCACCTGGGAAGGTGGGCAGTGCCTTGGGAAAGTTGGGTAGCCTTGGCCCTTTCCCTTTGCTCTTGCCCTTTTCCTTGGCTTGTTGCCCTCACACTTAGCCCTAGTTTAGTCTACTAGACTACACGTGTTACAATATCTCCCCCTTGGGGACATTCATCCTCGAATGGCATTCTATACATCTCCTAAAGGAAACGACTCAAGACTAGCAGCCCATCATGCATGCAACTTATCTAAATGCACACAACCAAGGAGGAAACATCAACTCCAAGCTAAAAATACTCAATGCATCATATGGAAGGTAGGAACTACATCTAACAACCCAATATGCATGAAATTTATACATTTCTCATGTTCAAGGAGGAACTATCATCTCCGAGCTAAAAGCATGTTCAACACAATCTCATGGAGCATGTTGACACCCAATTTTGGCTCTCCAACATTTTGTTTAACTAAAGTTTTAATAATAATAATAATAACAAATATATATGTTATGAAATTTTTATAGGAAACACGAAAAGATGTTTAATTATTTATATTTTAATTGATAAATTTATTTCATAAATGTTAATATTTTATAAAAAATTAAATATATATATATTACTACTTACTTGCTCATTTTAAAAAAAAAATAAATGTCATTCTTAAGAATTGAATTTATTTTTTGTTCAAATATAATTTATTTTGTCGCAATAGATATTTTTCATAGATTTAGTAAAATTAGAAAGCTTAATTAATTAATGAGTTACTAATTTATATTAATTTAAATTTAAGAGTGACTAATTTTATCAAATAAGCAAATCATGCAAAAATAATTATTTTTAATTTAATAAATTATGACTATTTAATGAAGAAGATGTTATAATTTAAAAGAATTTAATTTGAGCAAATTTGGCAATCCAAGTAATTTTAATTCGGCCAATCCACGTGTGCCACATAAGAAGCACATGGATTGTGTTTCTTCAAATTTGATCTCAACCGTCCGATTTAATTTAAGGGCCCAATTTAATTCAGCATTTTTCTATATTTTATATATATATATATACACACAATATTTATTTAACTCTTGATTAATTTTTGACCGTCCGATCAAACGATCAGACGGCCCAAAATAACCAAAGACCTTCTTCTCCTAAATAGACTCTACCACCGCCCCTATACTCTATTTTTTTTTAACCAGAAATCACGTTCTTCTTCCTAGATGGAACGTCTTCTCCATCAGCCTCCCACACCTTTTCCTCTGCCCCAAAAACCAACGCCCCAAGCTCCTCTCCCATGTCCCCAAGGCCTCCCCCCACGTGATCCCCACCCCTTTTGTCAGAAGAATGGCTCTGGCAGCCGAAAAAACACCTTATCACACATTCAACCCTTTCAAATCCACCTGAAAAGGCGATTCTTGGGGGATTTTTCTCCCCTTTCATCATTAGTCCTCCCATTTTGGCTTTTCAAGAATTCAAAATTTGAATTCTTGAGGCCAATAGAGGTTGCGATTTTGGCTATAAAAAGGAGCCATTTGGTTCCTTCTAAACACAGAAAAAAAAAAGAGATCGAAAAATCAGTGAGAAAATCCAAGAAGCGATAAAAAAAAAAGGGACCCAACAACAATCCAGCAAGTCTGATCTAGTGTTGAAGTTCGAGTTCGAAGTCGAAATCTCTTGACGTCAAAGCCCTTGTTTGCTGCTCTACACAAGGTCAGTAATCACCCTCGTCTTACATTTTGTTTTCGGTTTCTAGAAATAAGAATATAGTTTTGTGTTGTTATCTCGATTCTGCCCAACTAATTTCATTCACTTATAAAAATGGTTAGTAAAGATTAGTGTCAATGAGAGGGACTTTTGATTTGACAATTTGATTATGTGCGTGTTTTATTTCTCTAAACGTAAATGCTGCCTCTTAGATGTATTTTGTACACATCGACTAATTTCAGGCAGTAAATTGAAGTCGAATATTTGTTTTTGTCATCTATATAACTGAAATCGGTTCACTATTCTTGTTTGAAATTTTTACATGTACATACAACTAAGGGTGTAATGTTATGAGATTAAAGGTTGAGTTGAGGAGTTTGATCTTTGTTTGAACTTAGCTACCACGATTACGGTTTGGTTAATAAATCAGTCCCATGTGAATAAAAAAAATGATGTGGTTCTGCCTAAGGAATGTTGTTAATGTTAAAAGAAAAAACGAAAACGTATTAACAGACCTAGTGGTTTGCTGATTTATGTACTGATTTGGTATACTTGTGTTATAAGTTCAACCTATACTTGTACATTTGTCGTCTTCATTATTTAACGGAGAGTAAATAGCAAAAATCCCTATTTGTTTTCTGCCTAATGTAGAATAATATTTTCTTGCTTAATATAGACCTACGAGCTGTTCGGACGTGAGTTACCTGTTAGAATCCATTTAAAAATAAGAATATTCAAGCCTATCCTGCTATGATCCTCGCTGAAACTTTGTGCGCTTTCAACTCGATGTAGGATAATATATGGGATGGATGATAGTTCATCTAGGTTTATTACTCGCTGTTAGAAACTGTTCTTTTCCTGAAAACAATTTGAGAAGATCTTTAAAAAACTGAATTTGTGAACCTCTAAGGAAAATTCGCTGATGTATGTAAAGCTTAAATCAATTGACATGTGAAAATGCATCAACGGATTTGTTTAAATACTCTTGTTTCTTTGATTTTATTTTTTTTGATAACTAGAGGTTGAAGGTTTGAATCAGTAAGTTCTTCTGAAGGTTTCTGCCATTCCCCAAACTTGAATGCAGCCCTTCGTTTCGGTTGACCCTAAATGCCATTTAAAATGTAAATATCATGTTTAAGTCTTCACATTTTTAGTGCCTGTAGAGTGGATGCTATCTCTCTTGTGTCTAAATTCTAGAATCTCGACGAAGTTACGCACATTTTTTGTTTGCCATGTAGCATGTTACTTTTTGTTATCGTTTTGCTTTGAATCTATCGGATTGTTCTTAATATGAATTAATTCCTAAATAACTAGGTCGGTTGCTCGACTCTCTGCCCCTGTTTGTTTTGGGACTTCTGGTTCTAATGTTAAGAATAAAGAAAAGAATTTTATTTATTGCTCAACATATGTGAAATAGCTCATTACCAGTAGCTTTTCTCTGCCTATTTGGTGTATTTTTCAGTTAGTATTGGGTTTGTTTCGTTGTCCAGCAAGACTCTTCACGACAATTTTATTAGACATTAATGATGAGCATGTCTAAGTTATGCAAGTTACAGACTATTTAAGTAGCCGAATATAGGATAAAACATGAACAAAATTTATGAATGTGATTGCCTCCTTCTCTGTTTTGGGCTAAAATGCACCATTTACTTTGCTGAAATTTTACAGATTTCAATTTGTATATAGCTGCTGCTTTACCTTGTGAATTAGATAGACTAAGTCTACTTTAGCTCTACTTAATAGCCGATAGAAGCATTTATAGAAGCCACTCTTTTCTCCTTATAAACTAGGTATGAATATTAGTTGTGTTCTCTTTAGAAACTATGTGTTATGTTGTTTGTTTCCTTTGTTAGACTCAGAAAGAATAAACATATGTATTCCTATACTTCAATAGACAATTGCAGACATACACAAGCTAACTTCAAAGTGTGGAAAACACCTCCCTAGACTATATACTCCATATCTAACTCACATAAGTTTTAGAAATATTTGATTTGTAAAAATCATGTCTATTAATGTATTTGTTGGTGTAAGTCGATTCAAGTTTGTGTTAACAGATGACTATGTGAAATTCATTTTGATTTCCTTTTTTCACAAGTTTGAAGCTCATTTGCTAATTTTTCTTTTTCTTATTTTCTTTGTACATGTACACTTGAGAGCGCGTTTTGGAGTTAGTATATGACTCCATCTCTGCCCAAACCAGAGAAAGCGACTAATTGCCGCATAAGCTCGTGTCTAGCAGCCCATTTTCGCGTCAATAGCGTCCAATGCTTCCTCCTTATTTCAAAGCTTCGCATTTCCTTTATATATGCATACATTTATATTGACTAACATTTTACACGGTGTTTTGTGCTTATATTTATATTTGCTTTATTTGTGTTCGACTTTGTAAACCAACCAAGAATGGTAGTAAGACGTAGTCATTAACCCTCCCGCCCTTTATAGATATTGGGTTTAGTATAGTCACTTGGCTTAAATCATTGCTTTCCAATTAAGTTTGTTTGTTACTCAACATTTTTAGTTGTGAGAGCATGAGTTTCTTTTTTTAAGAAGTTTAACTTGGAAATAATGTTTTCGAATGTCATGAATCTATTTTCAGATTTTTCTCTTTTAAACAAGTGTTTAAAGTGTAACTTTGGGTACACTAAAGTGCAGATTTCGGTGATTCAAAGTGCAGATTTTAAAGTTGAAAGAAGTGCAGATTTTAAGGTTAAAGATATCACTTTTATTGAGAGCTTAAGAGTGGTATATCGAGCCATAAAAATGCAGCATTTTGAGCTCAAAAAGTGCAGCGTTTTGAGCTCAAAAGGGTACAGAATTTGAGTTCAAAATGTGCATGATTTGAGTGTAAAAGTGCAGGTTTTTGTGGCCCAAAAAACAACCCTTTTGCAAGCTGTTAAGTGTAATTTTTAGCTTGAAAATTGTAGTTTTAATAAGAGATAAAATCTGGAGTTTTAACAACTTTGTCCAACAGATTTTCTAAGTGTAAAATGTGCAGATTTCTTTAGTTTAAAACTCATTTCTTTTAGGTCCTAAGGGTGCAGATTTTAGGTGCAAAAATGTGTATTGTTTTTGGAACAAAAAATGCTTTGTTATGAGATTTATATGATGCAGATTTTGAAGTTAAAAAAATGCAGATTTTTAGCTTTAAAATTGCAGTTTTTTTTTTTTTTAATGTAAAAATGTAGCTTTAACATGCTCTACAAAGCAGATTTTTTAGTGTAAAAATGCAGTCTTTTCCTTAGTTTTCGAACACCATTTTGTGGGATCTAAAAGTATAAATTTTTGGAACTAACCGCTACGTTTTGATTGTTTAAAAGTTTCAGTAGTTCGAGTATAAAGTGCTTGAAAGTACTACTTTCGAAAGGAAGAAGAAACTTGATTTTAGAAGGCCAAAATGGATGTTATAAGGCTCGCTAGAATTGTTCCCTTTTTAGTCTTGAAAACTCACGGTTTAAGTTAGTCGTTCCGAGAAGGACCAAAATATTCATTAGCTTTATCTATAAACTCTCACTTAGGATAAACTCTCACTTAGGACTTTATGTTAAGGAAAAACTTATCCTTTAAAACTCTCAAATGATTTTGAAACTAGTGTAAGGCTAAAGTTGTTACCGTTTTAGAAATATTGTTCTTTTTAATAAGTAAATAAATAGGGAAGTAGGTCTATATATTTTATTAACAAAAATAAATGTAACTATAGAATAAGTCCCTATAGTTAGGTCCATTTTATATTCTTGACATCACCCCTTTATGAAAGTATATTTGCTATTGTCACTTTTCTTTTTTTTTAAAAAAATCAAATATTAAAACATTTTTAACATGTTATTTCAAGATTTTAGATATGCCAACAGGTTCAAAATACAAGGTACATACATATATATGTCATATGCAACAAGGTACAAATCCTATATATGTATTATTATTTTTTTAACTTATTATTTTGTTACATTTCATATTATTGTTTTTTCTCATACCTACTATCACTTTTACAAATGTTACTTTTTTTATTTTTATATAATTTATAAATCCATACACTTTAACATACACATTATTTTACTACATGTTTGCAACTCGACTACTATATCATTTTATTTTATTTTCTTTCCCGTATTAATTCTATATATAAATTAAACTACAAATTTTTATATCCTTTGAACTCAACATTTATTTTGGATACATTTATATAAAACACATTTATATTTTTCAACATATAAAATTATCATACATTTTAGTACATTTATTTATTTATTTATTTACCGTATGACAAATATACTACTATTAATTTTATTTAATAGACATGTATATGTCCTACCTTTTATTTTACTCTTTTCTTAAACTAACAAAATTTACTTACCATTGATTTTAAAGCAAATAAATAAACAAGTTTTTCTAATTATATTTTCCTAAATTGAGTTTAAGGACTATCTTCGGATAGGCTCTGAGGGATGCTTAATACCTTCCCCTTGAGTAATCAAAACCCTTGCTCAGAATCTCATTGGTTTCGCAAATCAAAACAGAGTTTACATTTACATATTAAAAAATGGTTTTCCTAATATTTTCCTTAAATTTAGGTGGCGACTCTGAAACAATTTTTTTTCCAAAATCAGAGTGTCAGCCATATTATGTTGTGAACTGTTTTAGTCGGTTCGAAATGGAGTGCAACAGCTTGGCAACTCTGTTGGGGACCTTACTTAGGTTTTAACCTTAGAAAAACTCAATTTAGGAACAACATTTGTGATTACGTGTTTATTTTTTCAGCTTGCTATTGATATATTTCTTTGAATAGAAGGTCGCAGGTAAAATCCAAACTTGTGTTTCTTATTTATTTTAAAACACTACTTGTTACTGCTTTTCTTACATTGTCATTTGCACATTCTGTTGAGTCTTGGCCGTACACGCACACACTGTACATGCGAGGGGTGTTCCTGCACTCCTCCGAAACTCTCTTTGGATTCCTTAGTTTCAGAGTTGGTGCAATTAAGATAGTGCACCTTCTCGCAATTACTCAGTCCCACTCTCAATCATCTAGGAATAAAATCTTACTCTTAGAATAGGTCATGTTGCATAGCCTTAGGCAACACAATATACGGTATTGTCGTTGCGTTTAGCAAACCACCCAAATGTCAATGAGTTTCTTCTTTAAAACTCGACGACATAAATTTCATGTGAAATTGATATAAATTATCCAAACTTAAACACTTAACGGATTTGGAGCAAATAAACTCATTACACCCTTTACCCTCTTTTCAGATGAACCTCAACCAAGACTTATCGGATATCCAAATGGTTGTTTCAGCGGCCCACATTCTACAGAATTGTGGCGAAATATCTGTAGGATACACGGGGCTGAGATTCGAGGGCACTTAGGAGCATTATTGTCACTTCTAGGGACAGATGCGATAAAGTCTTTGTCACTCAGTTAATGGGATTTTGGGAATCGAGCACCGTAACTTTCAAATTCCTGGATTTTGAGATCACTCCTACACTAGAGGAGTTCAGTAGTCTTACCGAGCTATCGATTAGAGGGAGGCTACCGATGATCCTGTCAGCTATCTGTACCGGTGATTTTCTAAGTCTCCTGCATCTGCATATATTTCGGTCATTGAGATATGTGGACGACGGACAGGTCGAATTAGACTATCTCTTTCAGAGGTTTGGGCGTTCGGAAGATTACTATGAATATCAGCGTGAATTTGAATTTACTCATGGAGCATGGGAACATATGAGGCCGAGAGTATTCGTTATGGCTTTCCTAGGAGTTATGGTGTTCCCGATAAGGTCCAATTCTGGCGATATCAACATATTGCCGATGGTTATAAACATCTTCAACGATCCACAAAGATTTTCTTTGGTGCCCATGATCCTTGACGAAGTTCTTCGTTCGATGATAGCCTACATTAGGGGGCACAACTTCTTCGGGGGATGCAGTACGCTACTACAAATCTGGGCGAGAGAACATTTCTATCGTCGTGATCCACAAATGGATTTCTACATGGGTGCACTTAACAGGATCGAAAGCCATGAAGATCATCTCCAAAATTGGGTGGGTGCGCCGATAGGAAGGGAAGAGTGGCGCACATTCCTGAACAACCTTACAGGAGATGCCATCCAATGGAAGTTTTCTTGGATAAGAGGAGTGGCGTTTGCGAGAACCATATATTTTTTCTTTATCGAGTTAATTGGGCTGAGGGGAATTCAACCATATGCACCTCTTCGGGTTATACGGCAATTTGGAGTCATCCAAGACATTCCTCTATGGTTAATCATGGGGTCACATGAAGATGCTTTCACTTCAGTCTCGCTGGAATGGATAAGAAATCTGCAAGCCGAGTGGGAACACACGATCGATTTGGAAATAAAAGACAAAAAATGGTGCACACCGGAGTATTACGCTTGGCGGAATACTATGAGTCATATGGCTCATCCAAGCGTACACGGGTACCGGGGGTTTGTAGACAACCAACAGATTGATTGGATTGGAGAATCAGTGCTTCCTCGCATGGGATTCACCACATCCATGTATAATCAGTTTGTTCTTAGATCCATCGACTATTTGATTCAGGTGGTTGAAAAAGAAGAAGAAGAAGAAGAGGATCCCAAAGAAGACCCAGAGGAGGACCCAGAAGAAGAGGTAGAGGAAGACCACATAGAAGTTTCTGAAATGGGTTCTAGCATCTATGACCCAAGAGATGGAGGGGTTATAGACATGTCTCCCGAATGTGACCCCGACGAGTCTCCAGAGTACCACCCAGGGCTATATTATGATGGGGATGATGACGATGACGATAATGATGCTCCAACCTGGCCATAGATTCGTCTTTCTTCTTTGAACTCTTTTCATAAGCTCCTCAAAGTGCCATGTGGCTTATCCCTCTTGTATGCCTTATGGCCCCCCGCACTTTCATTTCTTAGGTTTCTGATTGCCTACCTCAATGTAATATCCAAGACTACCTTAATCAATGAAGTTATGTTTGCTCCAAATTTAAAATGTGTTTTAATGGATAATTTATTATCAAACTGATTGCAACGTAGGCCTACCTTAGGCAAAAAGAGGTTCTACATTAGGACGCGTGTTGAACGTGGCCAAATTGGCGTATATATTTGTTACATCTTTCAATATTTTCCAAACTAACATAGTTTCTTTTTTTCTCTTTGTTTTCTTTTCTTGTTATTATCCCTAAAAGTATGTTGATTTGTGTCGACTTGCAAACTGGCTGACTCACGATACAACGTTCGATCCAAAGGAAAGATGACTTCAACGCTACTGCAAACATAATGATACCTATTGAGAACCCCGAAGGTTCTCGGAACATGATAGACATCCAAAATGAAGAGAAAATGGCTCGCATGGAGCAAGAACTCGAGATCTTGAGGGAAGAATTACGCCAAGTGCGAGACTTGGCCAAATTGTCGGCTACCACTTTCCCTACTTTCAAAACACCTATCTACTTCGCAAAGGCTGACCTGCATTCTGCCGACTTGACAAATCAACGAGAACAAACTCAACACGCTCCCGCTCACGGTCGAGTTCCACCAGCTTCTCCAATAGAAGTTAGGACCGTTCCTGACCTCTCTAATCGCGACCCTACCGTACCTACAATGCAGCAAATACTTGGGGCACATGTTGCCGCTCCTTATAAGCCACATGTTCCACCCGTATATGTCGCTGAAGCTCCTACCTTCACAACGCCAGCTGTGGCTAATATCCCGTACGAAGTCGATCAATATGCAGAAATGGAGAAAGATGCTCGGTTGAAAGAGGATGCATCGATTAATGCCCAACTTCATGGTCTGAGAATGGCATTAAAAAGCTTGCAAGTTACTAGAGGAGCAGAGAGTCTAGATTATGACGACCTGTGTATCCATCTAGACATTGACATGCCGGGAGGGTACAAACCACAAAACTTTGACATGTTCGATGGAAAAGGTGACCCTCACACACATTTAAGGGCATACTGTGACAAGTTAGTCGGTGTAGGGAGGAATGAGAAGCTGAGGATGAAGTTGTTCATCCGGAGTCTGTATGGAGAAGCATTGACCTGGTATACCAGCCAAGACCCTCGCAAATGGCGTGACTGGCAGGAAATGGCTGAGGACTTCATGACTCATTTCAGATTTAATACTGAAATTACTGTTGATAGATTCTCATCTGCCAATATACAGAAGAAGCCATCTGAGAATTTCCAGGAATATGCACGACGTTGGAGAACTGAGGAAGCACGGGTGCAACCGCCACTAGATGAGAGTGAGCTCTCGAAGTACTTTATTCGAGCTCAAGAAGGTGTCTACTTCGACAAGATGATGTCAATGATGGGCCAGAAGTTTGCAGAATTGGTCAAGATGGGAGACTTTATAGAAGAGGGTGTTAAATCCGGGAAGATTCAGTCTATGGTTGCATTGCAAGCTGCAAGTAGGGCTAAACAATCGGGTTCCATTGGCGGCATAAAAAAGAAAAGGGAGAATGTTTCAGCTGTCACTTACCAACAAGGAGGACCGTCCCACCAATACCCGAGTAATCCCCAAATCGCCGCACATACTTCATACGTCCCATACCCAGTATTTAATACCCAACCACACTATAATCCACCCCGAGCACCAGCATACCAAAATCCTCCAAGACCATATGTCTCTGTCCAGGCACCAATCCACCAAAATATACCAACATATGCATCGAGACCACATCCAAATCTTGAAGCTAGAAATTCTCGCACTTACACACCAATTGCCGAACCCTACGCCCAATTGTTTGAGAGGTTGAGGACAACGGGAGTTATGCAACCAGTTGAAGGAAAACTTCCTGATCCAATCCCTTGCAATTTTGATGGAAACAAGCGATGCGCTTACCACTCGGGAATCCAAGGACACAACACAGAAGATTGTTATGGGTTGAAGAACTAGATCGAGTCTTTGATCAGAAGAGGAGTAATCAAATGTACTCCAGTGCCTCCCAATGTGAACAACAACCCCTTGCCAAACCATGATAATCGGGAAGTCAACATGGTTAATCTAGATGAAGAATATGGGGGCCCTGACTGTCCAGACATAGATGAACCAGATGCCATGACATCTTCGGCGCAACCTTTTATCACTGTTCAACTAAGGGAACCTCTGACTGTCCAAACATATCTCCCAACAGTTGTAGTGACCACTCTGATTGCTAAAAAGCCTGAATATGACACCAAAGCAGTCCCATGGGACTATCGAGCATGCACCAAGGGCAAGATGATTGACACTACCGTGGCTCAAGGGATGACTAGGTCGGGGAGGTGTTATGCCCAGAGGACCTAAATCAAAGAGTTCTTAGAAAAGAAAAGAATCCAAGGAAGAATGTTACCGATGTTGAAGCAACAAAATTTTGGAAGAAGATGCAGCCTAAAGACTATTCAGTCGAAGAGCAGCTGAAGAAGACGCCACATATCTAATTTGTCTCTACTTATGAGTTCTGAAGCTCATAGGAATGCTTTGATGGAAGTGTTAGACGAAGTGAATATTCCAAAAGAGACCACCAGTGAAACCTTATCTTCAACAATTGGAAGAATAGTGGAAGCTAACAAGATTTATTTCCATGATGATGAGCTGCCTGCTGAAGGGGCTGGGCACAACAAAGCGCTTCACATCGCAGTCAAGTGTTGTGATAAGGTTGTGACTCCAGTTCTAATTGATGGTGGTTCTGAATGCAACATCTGTCCTTTTACCACTTTAAGGGATTTAGGTGTTAATATGGGAGAGATAAAGGAAAGTCGTGTGAAAGTTAGAGCTTTTGATGGAGCGCAAAGAAGTGTCATTGGAGAGATCTATCCCATATTGCAGGTGGGGCCGGCTGAATTCCCCATCATATTTCAAGTAATAGATGTATCATCCAACTACAACCTGTTGCTAGGAAGACCATGGGTTCACATGGCAAGAGCAGTTCCTTCTACTCTTCACCAATGTGTAAAGTTCGAGTGGGCTCGCATAGAAGTTACCATCCACGGAGAGCTCAGTCACCCCATCCTTTCTGTTAATTATATCCCAGTCGCCGACGAGTTAGACGGAGCCACCTTTCACACTTTGGAAATTATGCAAGCTATAAGGGTCGGTAAGGAAACAGAGGCAGGTAATACAAAGTTATCAAGTGTAGCGAAAATGGTTGCGTCAGAAATGTTGAAGTATGGATATCAGCCTAAGAATGGACTTGGACCTAAGTCCAATGGCATAGTTGAGCCGATCCAGTTGAAGCATCAGAGAGGCACTAACGAACTCAGATATGAGCCTGCCTCGGGAAGAGATCGTCACAGGTCAAGCGATACAATCTTTGTACCAGAACAAGCTTTGATTCCAGATCAAGCTGGCGTTGATGACATCGTAGAAGGAATAGACAATCTGTTCGTGGCCATGGTTGGAGAAGAGGAAGGGATAAATCTCAACAAGTTGACCATTCGTGATGCCGAACCTGGAGAAATCTTACAGAATTAGACCACCAGCCCGTCCCTATTTCAACCAGAGTCCAAGTAGTGTGGAAAAGTAGTCTTAATTTTTAAAATTCGCATGATCAAATTGAGGCTTGAATCATGCCTAATCTTTTGTTGCTTGCCTCTTCTAAAGCTAGAATGCTTTGAAATAAAAAGTCTTTATTTTCTTTTAAAAAATTTCGTTATTTTAAGTATCTATTTATTTCTACTTACCTTTTGCACTTTTCAGCACTTATATTAATAAAAATCCTCGTTCGACGGTTATGACATGTAACGAGTACACCGAGCAAGGTGAAATTGATGAACAAGATCATGAAGAATATGATGAAAGCATGATGCCTGAAAATCTACCACATGAGATCGAGCAAGTTGAAAGTCAGAAGAAGCCCAATATGGATGAAACATAGGTTGTCAACTTAGGAGATGAGGAAATTGTTAAGGAGACACGAGTCAGCATACCTTTGGAGGCTGAAAGAAAGCAAGAGTTAATAGAATTGCTTAAGCAGTATGTTGACGTATTTGTTTGGTCTTATGATGACATGCCAGGATTAAGCATCGATATTGTCTCATATAAATTACCGACTGATCCCACTTGTCTACCTGTTAAGCAAAAGACAAGAAAATTCAAGCCAGATTTGAGTTTAAGGATCAAAGAGGAGGTAACTAAGCAAATTGAGGCGAACATTGTGAGGGTTACAAATTACCTCACATGGTTAGCCAATATTGTGCCTGTGCCAAAAAAGGATGGAAAGATCAGAATATGTGTGGACTATTGAGATCTCAATAGGGCCAGTCCTAAGGATGATTTCCCTCTCCCAAATATTCATATACTCATCGATAATTGTGAAAAACATGAGTTGCAATCATTTGTCGATTGCTTTGCAGGGTATCACCAAATCCTGATGGATGAAGATGATGCAGAGAAGACATCGTTTATCACTCTATGGTAATGCTACAGAGTAATGCCATTTGGTCTCAAAAATGCCGGTGCAACCTACATAAGGGCTATGACTACCCTTTTTCACGATATGATTCACAAGGAAATTAAAGTGTACGTGGATGATGTCGTTATCAAATCCAGAAGAAGTTCAAACCACCTGGATGACTTACGAAAGTTCTTTGAGAGGTTGCATAAGTATAATCTGAAGTTGAATCCAGCAAAGTGTGCATTTGGAGTACCCACGGGAAAACTCTTGGGATTCATCGTTAGAAGGAAAGGCATAGAGTTGGATCCATCAAAGATAAAGGCAATCCAAGAGCTACCTCCACCCAAGACCAGAAAGGACGTGATGAGTTTCTTGGGAAGACTGAATTACATCAGTTGGTTCATAGCTCAATCCACAGTGATCTGTGAACCCATATTCAAGTTATTGAAAAAGGATGCTACCACGAAATGGATAGAGGAATGTCAAAAGGCTTTCAATAGAATCAAAGAATAGTTGTCCAACCCACCAGTATTGGTCCCACCGGAGTCGGGAAAGCTTTTGTTATTGTATCTATCTGTCATGGATAATGCATTGGATGTGTATTGGGACAACATGATGAGACAGGTAGAAGAGAGCAAGCTATTTACTATTTGAGCAGGAAGTTCACACCATACGAGGCAAGATACACCTTGTTGGAACGAACATGTTGTGCTTTGACTTGGATTGCGCAAAAATTTAGGCATTACCTATCTGTATACACCACGTACTTGATCTCAAGAATGGATCCACTGAAATACATCTATCAGAAGCCCATGCCTACGGGTAAACTGGCGAAATGGCAAATTTTGTTGAGCGAGTTTGATATTGTGTATGTGACACAGAAGGCCATCAAGGGACAAGCCCTGGCTGATCACCTCGCAGAAAACCTGGTGGACCAGGATTACAAGCCGCTCACAACCTACTTCTCTGATGAAGAGGTTTTGTTTGTAGGAGAAGACATATCAGAGTCGTATGATGGATGGAGGATGTTTTTTTATGGAGCATCAAACTCTATTGGAGTTAGAATATGAGTAGTTTTAATTTCAGAAACAAGTCAGTATTACCCAATCTCAGCTAAGATTAGGTTTTACTGTACCAATAACATGGCAAAATATGAAGCTTGTATTCTCGGACTCTGGATGGCCATCGACATGAACATCAAAGAACTCTTGGTGATAGGAGATTCCGACTTATTGGTTCACCAAGTGCAAGGAGAATGGACCACTAAGAATGTCAAGATCCTTCCTTATTTGCATTACATAAAAGAGTTGAGTAGGAGATTCACAAGGATTGAGTTCAAGCATGTCCCTAGAGCTCAAAATGAGTTTGTCGATGCTTTGGCAACATTGTCCTTGATAATTCAACATCCAGATAAGGATTACATCGACCCTATCGATATAAAGAGACATGATCAACATGCATACTGTTTTCATGTAGATGAGGAACTGGATGGAAAATCCTGGTACTATGACATAAGAAAATTGATAGAAGCACAAGAATATCTTGAAAATGCTACAAGCAAGCAGAAATGAACTTTGAGAAGGATGGCCAATCATTTCTTCCTTAACAGAGAAATCCTATATAGGAGAACTTCAGATTTAGGATTGTTGAGGTGCGTTGACGTCACATGCAATGGCATGAGAAGCTACCATATGTGTCCATATGGCATGAGAAGCTACCATACGCATCACAGGCGATGAAAAGAGGATGGACGCAGTTTGTCACGGTCAACTCTATCAGAATAGAATGACCAAAGCGTTCAACAAGAAAGTCAAACCTCGACAGTTCGCACCGGGGCAGTTAGTATTGAAAAAGATCTTTCCACACCAAGAGGAAGTCAAAGGGAAATTTGCACCAAATTGGCAAGGACCCTACATGGTTCATAGAGTACTCTCTGGAGGAGCGATAATCTTAGCAGAAATGGACCGCAAAGTGAGCACAAAGTCAATCAATTCAGACGCCATCAAGAAATACTACATCTGAAGACCTCAAAATTAGTGCTTATTTCTTGTACTTTTGCATTTTTTATGTAACAAAACTACGTTTAGGCCTGACTTCCCACGATGGGGTACGTAGGCAACCCACATCGGATCCAGTCTCCCTTAGAAAACCCAAAATCATCATTTCCATGTATTTAGAATTACTCTCGACCTGAATTCCCTCGGTAGGATACGTAGGCAATCCTTGTTGGATTCGGTCCCTTGCATTTCATATTTTCCACTTTCCTGTTATATTTGAACTACGTCCTGACCTGATTCTACTTGGATACGTAGGCAGCCTGAGTCAGGCCCGGTCATTGCATTTCATATTTTTCACTCCCCCTGTTGTATTTGAACTACGTCCTGACCTAATTCCGCTTGGATACATAGGCAGCCTGAGTCAGTCCCAGTCATTGCATTTTATATTTTTCATTCTCCCCTGTTGTATTTGAACTACGTCATGACTTGATTTCGCTTGGATAAGTAGGCAGCCTAAGTTAGGCTCGGTCATTGCATTGCATGTTTCTTACTCATTCCATTTCATCTTTTTTTTGCTTTCCTATTGTATTTGAACTACGTTACGACCTGATTCCATTTGGATACGTAGGCAGCTTAAGTCAAGCTCGGTCATTGCATAGCATACTTCTATTTCTCCCACTTGTATTTGAACTACGTTACGATCTGATTCCTACTTTGGGGATACGTAGGCAGCCTGAGTCAGGCTCGATCAATGAACTGCATAATTTCCATTTTTCTTACCCATAGGAAATACTTCCTCATAGTTAGCGTAACCTCAGAATATGAAGAGTCTCGATTGTCGCAGTGTTTGCAGAAAAGCTAGAGAAGCTTCATCATGAGGGTAAAAGCTACAAGAAGACTATGTTGGATATAGTCAACAAAATGGAAAGCTCGATGGACTTCATAACATGTCATAATCTAAAAACACTGGAGAATTACTACATATATATATATACCTAATATATAAGTAATATACTTATTTTCTAAAAAAAAAAAAGGCTAATTCTTCTCAAAAGATTTTTTTTTCTACTCTTCCACCTACCAAGTCTCTAGGCTAAGAAACTATATGCAGGGCTAAGAAAGTGTGGAAGGATTCTAGTGACGAGGCTTCAGTATGCGAGTAGATACAAATCAACATCCCCTCCCAAACTAAAATTCTCTTTGAGTGCAGGAATACAGGAATCGAGGAAAATAACATCAAGTCTCGGGGCATGACCGGAAGCGCCACTCGACTTCTCACAATCATGAGCCAAACTATTCTTTCCTTACTTTATTTCTTAGAAGAACTTCAACCTATATATTATGTCTAAGAATATTTTGTTTAAATCTATCTAGGTACGCTCAAGATCCGGATCAAATACTGAAGAAAAGAGGATCCTCGTAGGAATATAGGATAGTTAGCTTCATGTCAAGATTACTCCACCAACTGGAGCTTGTAATGTAACCCCATCAATAACTCCACCGATCGGAGGTTCTACATAGCAAACATCGTCAAATTCCGCCAATCGGAGGTTGTACATAGCAAACATCGTCAAAATCTACCAACTGGAGGCTGTACATAGCAAACATCGATCGAATTCTACCAATCGGATCCTGCATATAAGCAAAAGAAGCAACTCTCTGCCAATCGGAGCTTGTATATAAGCAAAAGAAGAAACACTCTGCCAATCGGAGACCACATCATAGTGATGTCACCGAAGCTCCACCGACCGGGGACATGCAAGCACAATGACGCTTTCATACACTAACAATAACATGTTACATTACGAGCTTTACAATGCCGAATACATGCTTTTACTTTACAACAGCCCCGCAAAGCGGAGGTTTACATTACAAGCTTTACATAGCCGGATACAGGCTTTTACATTACAACACTCTACTTTTTACATTCCAATTTCAGTTTATAATTTTTGAACGGCAACAGATACTTTTCACCTTTTTACATGTTTTGCAGGACAACGCATTACAACGAGGAACTCCCTCTAAGCAGCAAACTAGGGCAAGTTAGTGTAATGTCAAGCATCACTAGCTACGTCAAGGATTCACTTTCAAAACTCAACTCGACTCGATTTTCAAAAGTTCAGATAACTCTCTTAGGTCTCACTTCATTATAACCCGACACTGGGGCATTCTTTTAAAAAATCATCCATCTACCATAAGTCTCTAGTAAAAATTGCTACTGAGCATTTCTCATCCATGTTCTTTAGAACTATATCTCGTCCCTCTATTCGTGCTAATCTCTTCAAACCTCACCACCAAAATATTTCAATATTATCATAATTTGATACTGGGCAAATTTTTTAACAAAAAATTGCTATGTTTCTACACTCTCGAACTACATATGGCCTGATTTCTCATGAAACCTGAGATATGTAGGCAACTCAGAAGCCATAGTTCGGCCATAACTCCATAAACATTTCTTGCTGAGTTTTTGCTCAAGGTGTATTTTAGTGGGTCGCCTAAAATTGGATCGTGTCAATGTTTCTTTGTCCACGTCTTCTCTACTCTCTTCCATGGACAAAGAAAGTTGCAAGCTGTTGACACCCAATTTTGGCTCTCCACATTTTGTTTAACTAAAGTTTTAATAATAATAATAATAAATATATATGTTATGAAATTTTTATAGGAAACACAAAAAGATTTTTTTATTATTTATTATTTACTTGATAAATTTATTTCATAAATGTTATATTTTTTATAAAAAATTTAATATTATATA
>JAJOOE010002161.1:0-21072 GCA_036250405.1 Solanum raphanifolium
AAAAAAATTGGGGGGGGGGGGGGGGGATTTAATAATACCTTAGTTTAGTTAAGATCAGATTTTGGTCATAATCTAGGGGGTACTTGTACCTTATCTCACTAAAATTTCAAAATTACTAAATTGTCCAAACCTTCTACTCTTCTTCTTCTTCTTCCTTCCAGTTTCGCCATTAATAAATTCTTTTCCTTCTTTCTCCCCCCCCCCCCCTTTTTCTTTTCATGCGTCTTCTTAGTTGTTTTTCCCTTTTCTTTAAAATTTGATGTACTGCAAATGTGAATCGTTTCGAGCGAATAATATATCAAAAGACTCGAAACATCTAGAGGATTTCATATTTAAAATTTGAGACTATTTAGAGGTGAATTTGAGTTGATCGAGATTGAATAGTCAATGTATACTTCATGTATAGTCAATGCATACTTCATATATAGTTAAACTATATTTAGTTTTTTGAGTGTATCGTAATGTATAGTCAGTGCATAGCTCATATATAGGTATATATTATATAGTCAATATATACTTTATATGACATTTATCAAACTATAGTATATAATCAATATATATGTTGAATAGTTTTTTGTAATTATATACCTATATTTATTGTAAACTAATTACTAATTTATTATATATAATTGAAACTATTCCTAAGATATAAGACCAAAATAAAACATTACTATTAAATTAAGTGTCATTTTTGTTATTTTCTCAAAAAGTCTCACATAAAGACAAAGGAATTAACTCATATCCTACTCACTATCTTTAGTTACTTAGTGCCAATTTTTTTTTGAAGAAGCAAAAGCCGCCATTGGAGGGTTAATCTCACAATCGTTTCCTTCTTTGTTAAGCTACATTGCTTCATCAACCTCCGATTTTGATTGTAGATTCCTACCCGTTGCTGTATTTGATGGATTCCTGCAAGTTCTTTTACTCATCGTCATTACTTGTTTATCAGTTGAATGTTGATCTATTTTTGAAAAAAATGAAAAAACTAAACACATTTGAGATATGGATGAAGTTTTGATGTTTTTTCAGGTGAATTAGTCGGCGGAATGACCTTTTTTTGTTTTTATTATGTTTAGAATTAACATACGGGGATGAAAAACATGATTTTTTTTCTATTTGTTTTTGTATCCTCAATTCTGTTTTTATGAAACTAGGGTTAGGTTTTTTTTTTTTTGTGTGTGTTTGTGTGGAGGAATGCATGATTTTGCTAATAGATTTTTTATATAAGGGAGTTTGGCCATAAAAATTGAGAGAATTTGAAGAAAAAAAGGTACTTTTTTTCACTCCAAATCATTCACAAAAACTCAAAAATAAATAACTCCAATTTATAGTCACAACCAAACACAACTCTGATTTTCAATCATCGTTATTCACTTTTTGATAGTGAATAACGATGATTGAAAATCAGAGTTGTGTTTGGTTGTGAATATAAATTGGAGTTGTTTTTGAGTTTTTGTGAGTGATTTGGAGTGAAAAAAGTGAAAACAACTTGAATTTTATGGTCAATCGTGTTAGTTTTTTGGAGTTTTTCTTCCTCTGACACTAATATCAGTGGCAGAGGAAGAAAAGAAATTAAGTTATTCATGAATTTTGAAATGATGTTATAGAATGAAATTATATATAAAGTTTCTTTTCTTGTAAAAAATTGAATTTGAAATAAAGGTATGAAATTTGTAGAGAATCATATAACTAGTGGAATGAGTGATGCATATCACTTTTGTTAGAATATAAGCCTCCACTATCAGTCAATGGACCAGGTCCCTTGACACAGTAAGAACAAGATTATACGTGAAAGTAGTAAAGTAAACAACACAAGCAGTTTACGTGGAAACTCCCTTGCTCAAGGGCGGTGAAAACCACGATCTATACTCACAGGATTTCAACCCAACTCCATTTAATTATAAAAGGAGCGATGATTTAGATTACAAACCCTTCCAATCTAGGAATTTAACACTAAATCCCTTCTCCCTAAATGTAGCAACACTACTACAAATAAAGAACTTAGTGATGTATATCGTGATCAACGACACAACTTCCGAAGCAAGTGTCTACGATCGATGATAATATAGTAACCCAACCGGGGGTTGGGGTCGTATCCCAAGGGAGCGGTTTTGAGAATTAGTAGAAAACTAGAATTTAGTTCTAACTAGTCATAGCTAAAGACATTAACGATTAAAAACATAATAGATTAAAGGAGGTGACA
Source organism: Solanum raphanifolium (assembly GCA_036250405.1). Taxonomy (NCBI): domain Eukaryota; kingdom Viridiplantae; phylum Streptophyta; class Magnoliopsida; order Solanales; family Solanaceae; genus Solanum; species Solanum raphanifolium. The sequence goes on from JAJOOE010002161.1 coordinate 2,204, forward strand.
CAAAAGTGTTCCTCTCAGACACCTACTTGCCGCATGAAGACTAGCCTACGCCTTACCCCACTCACTCTATCGAGCTGCGTGTTAAGATATGGGACTAGGGTTCACTCTCTCGAGTTGAACCTCATGTCGACCCACTCCTTAGGCCATCAATTTAGTAGTCTTGGTTTCGCGACTTCTCTCTCGAGCAAATCGAAAACACATGAGTGAACTTGTACTTGCAACTAAAAATCCATTAGATTCATCAACAACTACTAAATGAAATCAAAATAAAACTACATTTAAACTATCAGCAAGCAAGACCCAACAACTAATCTAACCCATATTCACAAAATCACAACCCAAGAATTGGGGTTTTTAGCAACACATCAAGAGATAGAAATTTATACCTAAATGATGTTGCATTCAAATGGGTATGAAGATTTAAGTCTCAATTTAGGTCAAGAATGAAAAATCCAAGACACCCAATCCCAAATTGAAAGAGATGAAACCCTTTTCTTCTTTTTCTTTTCAAAACCCTCTCAAACTTGAGAGTAAAATATTGTATCTGATAGTAGTAATTGATATTCGATGATAGTAATTTTTTGATATCTAAAATAAAAGCTACAACTAGTATTTATAGTTTTTAGAAAATAGTGTTGCGGCGGATCACTCGGCGAAGTTAGTCGGAATCGCCTATCAAGTCGGCGATTCGCCCTTTGGTGCAGTTCATCGCCTTCCGTTCTTGCCTACAACATCTTCTCATCCTGGACCATTGGGCGATATAGTACTACTTCGCAGAACTGTTCAGCGACACGCCGACTGCTCCTCTTCACCGCCGATTTGATCCTTTTCTTCAGGGCTCAGCACACTGGAACAAAAGGCGAGGTAATACCCTTCGGCGACTCGCCAAGTGGACTCGGCAATGCTCAGCTCTTCAGCTCTTCATTTCTTTATTCTTTTTAGCCTTTTTGTTCCTTTTTGCGACATAGTGTCCAAGCTCTCCTTAAATCTTCAAATACCTGAAACTTAAGAGTTTTCATCAAATATTGAGATAAAAGAAGCATTTGAGGACACTAATTCTATTAAAATATAGCCCTAAATGAGTCCAATTCGTAGACTCATTAACACCCCCAACTTAAACTTTTGCTTGTCCTCAAGTAAAACTCAAGTTCAACAGTTCAAATAGGATGTCTCAAACAGTGCTACACAAGACTCAATCATGAATATACACAACAAGACTCAATTTACTCATGCAAGAATCAATTGTGTACTCAAAGATTCAAGTTGTGACACACTATTACCAAAGATTCTCATGCTCGTAATACTTGCTTCAAATGCAAGTTCAAGTGCAACAAAAGTATCTAAATGCCCTCACACAAAGAACGATTCCATTTTCACACACAAAGGTTTAATCATTTGAAGATCAGGAATCAAATTCAACGCTCACACTCAAAAGAGGAACACAATGCATGCTTTCACCCATAGGTTTTCCCATATTTTCCAGTTAACATTTGGTTCCGCTCACTCAAGATCACAAAGGTCTTTTCAAGGCTTGTAATGGGGCTGAGTGCAAAGGTATGGCCATTTAGGCTCAGTGACTTTTCGTCCTTATGAAATGTGGTGCTCTCAACACATTCTTTTCTCTTCCTTCATCAATTTTTCTTCTAGTGCTCATAAGTCATCCTATTATTCACTCTCCATGGATTGCTTGGAAACCCAATTTCTTTTGTACTTTATTCCACTGCTTTCTTTTCATTTCTCTTTCTTTTTCTTCTTTTTTTTTATATGGGGGATTTCCATTTTTCGCAACACCATGGGTTAAGGGAGACTTTTCTTGCACTTCCTGATTTTCCCTTTCCCTTTTCACCACACCTCCAACTTAGTCTTTTGGCCTAAGTTGGCTATTTACTAAACCACAAATCAAGAGGATTATAGGTAGTGGATTAAGAAAGGTCTAGGTTTCATCAAGTTTCTTCCAAAGAAAGGTAAGGTTCAAGGGGTGTTCAAAAGAGGTTCACACACTCACGGGTAGGCCACAAAAGAGGTACATGTCAAATTGGCTCACACTCTTTAAAGTTTCCTAAGATCATCTCAAGAGAAAGTCTTACTTAATCAACCGGACTAACGGGGTAAATTCTAGGTGTATTCATGCATGGTTCAAAGTAAGCTCATCACACAAGGCATTGACACTAAAGTCAAACAAGACTCCACACTTTAGCTAGTGTGCAACGGTCATCACAAGAGAATCAATTTGATAAATGGCTAATCACAACGAAATGCAAAGAGTTCACATATTGTCTATGCAACTTCATTTGGTCTCGTTGTAGCCGTACATTCATGTTTGTTCGATTAAGAGCACTATTCAAGTAATCAGTATTGATCAAAACCGAGACTCAAATTTGCAAGAGAATAGCCACTTTAAATCACAAGAGGTGGCGAAAATTTTCCAAAAATAAATTTCTTTCGGAAGGGTCAAAATCGCTTTGCAATTTAAAACAAAAAGGAGCCACAAGCTCAAACATTCGCACAAGCAGTATAAAACAATTTCAAGCAAAACAGCCCAAATATGTATGCAAGACAACATTCAAAACGACACACAAAGGTGAGCCTCACCCCACCACAAATATAAAAAACATTTGTCCTCAAATGTGAAAAACATAATATCCAGAAAGTCAAAAAAGAGAAACAGAGAGGGGATCCTATTTAAGCAGTCGCTCCATCTATCTGGGCATCAGTGCCCGGAGTGTTATAATTCTAGTTCTGGTTATCCTTTTCTCTTCGCTCTGCTTCAGCCTCTGCGGCGATATTAGTCTCAATCATCTTATCTATCATGTGAGCTGCTCCAAAGGCATGAACTGCATTAATGAACCCTTGGGCCCATGAAAGGACATTAGGATCAATGGGGTGTAGTTTTTCTGAGCTTTTGTGCTCTTATGTGTCTGGGTGACACGTTTCGTCCTGCAACTTTTGGTCTGGCCATGTCTGCAAAGTCTTAAGAGAAAGTGAGAACACATTTGAAAATCAAAACAAAGACATTCAACAACAGACAGTCTTAATCATCCTATTCGGTAGATCTCTGAACACATTCGGCAAGCTCGGAGTTATCCGCTAAAGTGCCCAGTGCAAAAGGGTAAAATAGGGGTGAATACAAAGGGCGATTAAGAAGACATTCGGCGAGTCGCTGATTACCTTCGGCGATCAAAAGCTTCTCGCCAAAAGTAACAGAGCCCACAACATCTAAGACATGTAAATAAGGGCGATATAGGGTCAGTAGGCAAACCGCTGAGTCGTTCGGCGAGCTTGACCAAGCTCGGCGAATGGCCCAACGTGCCTATTTTCAACCCACATTTTCGAAATCGACCTTGCAAACCCCAAACACCAAATCAAATCATGCAATAGTGCAATTAAGCACGAACCCATAGTACCCATCACTCCGGAATAGTCAGATATTTCCCAGTTTTGCCAAATTTGGACATTTGATGATATTTGCTCTTAAGGATGGGATCGCCCGCTCTATCATTAAGAAATTTTCATCGATTAGCACAAACAAGGGCTACTAAGACTTCACCCCAAATGATCTAACTAACATGCAAGGACAACCCAATGAAATTTCAATCAATTTAACGCACAAATGATACGGGCATTTGACAATCAAAGCAATACGGGCAAGATTTTTAAAATTAAATTAGGCATGTAAGCATTCTAATTCTAGTAGAGAGGCCCAGTACACATCAATATGATACTAATATTGAAAAATAGTACAAAATTTTCAAAAATAAATTCGGGGATTTAGGAACTAACCTTTTGTGCCAATTGAAAATATGATTAAAATGCTAGGCGGCAAAGAAATCCTAATCCCGAGCACCCATCACCAGCTAAAATACTAGTTGAAAGAAAAAATATAAAAAATACTACCTTAGTGTGATTTTGTAAAGTCTGAAAGCGAGGGAAAGTGAAGAAGTTCAAACTCTAAGTCTCTTGGCCCTTATAAATTGTCCAGTTCGCTTCCATTCGGTGATGTTAATTTTGTTCGCCGACCTACTCGGCGACATACCAAATGATCTATTACTTCGTTAAGTTTTACAGGACCTCCAGTGTGTGGAGGACTAAACGACGGATAATAGCGGGATCGCCAACCATTTCCACGATTCGCCTACTGGATCCTCCGTTCGCCAACCTGCACTTTTCAACACATTCCTCATTCTGTCCTACAAAATCAACACACCATTATTCTAACATACTACTTTAAAGCGATAAAACCTTGGGTTGCCTCCTAAGAAGCCCCTTATTTAATGTCGTGGCTTGACATAAGCTACCAGTCAAGCCTCATTATTGGGGTTAGACCTAACGCCACTAGGCAACCCTCCTTTTCTGCTAGGGCAGAGATGAGGCAATACGTGGTCTAGGAGGTCTTCAATCAACTTGATTGATATCAAGTGAGAACCAATCATCAGATATAGTACCTCCACTCTTTCCTTCATTGTCTCTAGCATTCTGTCTTGCTCATGAAGCTTTTGGAGAATAATCAATAGTGTATCTTTGATACGTTTATTTTCGTTGCTCCTAGACCTTTCTTGCTCATGAGGAGGCATGTTCCTCCCTTGGCGTTTGCACTGGGTTTACACCTCAGATATTTTGGTGGCCAAGTCGTTCAGTTGAGAGACCAGCGCAGTTAACTTAAAGTCACCCTCGACTTCTTGATTTACCTCAACCGACTTGCCACCCCTTTCCCTCAGTCATGCTCAGGGTGCCTGCATACACAAACAACTCAAAAGAAAACAAAACTAACAATGAAGTTAGTAAAACTACAACTACTAAGAACAAAAATTCTTCTTGTCTAAATTTTTTCACGTAATACCACTCCCCGGCAACGGCGCCATTTTGATGCTTATTGTGATCAACAACACAACTTCCGATGCAAGTGTCTATGATCGATGATAATATAGTAACACAACCGAGGGTTCGGGTTGTATCCCAAGAGAGCGGTTTTGAGAATTAGTAGCATACTAGAATTTAGTTCTAACTAGTCATAGTTAAAGACATTAACGATTAAAAACATAATAAATTAAAGGGGGTGACACAAAAGTGTCAAATATCGATTTGGCGGTTCTGTCACAAGTATAGCAAAAACAGTAAAAATAACAAAGAAATCTATGAATGAGAGGGGAATTCTTGGGATGTTATCGGAACATGGGATAAACAAGATTGTTGGGTACATGTTTTTGATAGAAAACTTGTAGAGTAATTTTGACTAGGGTAAGCTTTAAATGGAAATAAGCTCTCTCTCGAGTAACTTACCCCATTTCAAATGAGTTCATCTTGGACACCCACTTGCCGCATGAAGACCAGCCTACGCCTTACCCCACTCACTCTCTCGAGCTGAATGTTAGGATATGGGACTAGGGTTCACTCTCTTGAGCTGAACCTCATGTCGACCCACTCCTTAGGCCATCAAATTAGTAGTCTTGGTTTCACCACTTCTCTCCCGAGCAAGCCGAAAACACATGAGTGAACTTGTATTTGCAACTACAAATCCATTAGATTCATCCACAACTACTAAACGAAATCAAAATTAAACTACATTTAAACTATCAGCAAGCAAAACCCAACAACTAATCTAACCCATATTCACAAAATCACACCCCATGAATTGGGGTGTTTAGCCACACATGAAGAGGTAGAAATTTATACCTAAATGATGTTGCATTCAAATGAGTATGAAGATTTAAGTATCAATTTATGTCAAGAATGAAGAATCCAAGAGACCCACTCCCAAATTGAAAGAGATGAAACCCTTTTCTTCTTCTTCTTTTCAAAACCCTCTCAAACTTGAGAGTAAAATATTGTATCTGATAGTAGTAATTGATATTCTATGATAGTAATTTTTTTATATCTAAAATAAAAGCTACAACTAGTATGTATAGTTTTTCAGAAAATAGTGCTGCAGTGTATTACTCGATGAAGTTAGTCTAAATTGCCGATCAAGTTGGCGATTCGCCCTTTGGTGCAGTTCATCGCCTTCCATTCTTGCCTACAACATCTTCGCATCCTGGACCATTGGGCGATATAGTACTACTTCGCGGAACTGTTCGGCGACACGCCGACTGCTCCTCTTCGCAACCGATTTGATCCTTTCTTCAGGGGTCAGCACACTGGAACAAAAGGCGAGGTAATACCATTCGGCGACTCACCAAGTGGACTCGGCGATGCTCAACCCTTTATTTATTCATTTGTTTTAGCCTTTTTGTTCCTTTTTGCGACATAGTGTCCAAGCTCTCCTAACTCTAGATGAGTCCAATTTGTGGACTCATCACTAAGCAATAACTTTATTGCCCACAGACCACCATACTCTAGATGATTTAGACTTCAACTAAGCAACAACTCTGTTTCCCACTAAACCACCTAACTCTAGATGATTTAGACTTCAACTAAGCAATAACTCTATTGCCCACTAAACCAATAAACTCTGAATGACTTAGATTATTTTTACTCAATCGAACAAAGATCTAATTCCTTTATAACACATGAATAGATTTACAATGATAAGCACAGAAGTATAAACCCTAAGACAACTAAGTCTCAAATAACTCTATCATGCCCCTGTTGTTCTTGGGGAATATACTTGTCGAAATGATGGTTTTTGCTTGAGTTCTTGAATATTTTAGGAATGCAAAAACTGAGGTTGTGTCTATTGAGAGAAACATTATAAAATGGTAGACACAACCTTAGAGGCCATGCTATTGGCCAAGGACTCTACCACATTGTTTGGGAGTCACGCACTAACTCCTGCAGGCCTACAGGTGACAAAGACTGCAGTGTACTTTTTCCAGCTGTCCCTTTCTCACATAGTACCACCAAGGGATCAGGGCCCCCTATAAGATTCCTTTGTTTTTGAAATCATCAAAACTCAAAATAACATTTTCCCCCTTTCTGATGATGACAAACACTATACCTCCACAATATTTTCCCCCTATCAAACGCTATCAAACATCTTCTCCCTATTATCAATACTATCAATACTTCTTTCTCTTGTGAACTAGCCATATCTTCTATCTTATATGCAACCAAGACAAATCTTCTATCCTATATGGAGGCAAATAATTTCTCCCTTTAGGCATCATAAAAAAGAATGACAGTAAACCATGATTAAGAGTAAGCCTGCAAGTGAAGATCATAGCCTATTGGCAACACATCATAACAGAAAAGAAGAGAAAGAAGAATGATCAACAGAGAACAAGGATCCATTTCATTGCACAAAAGAAAACATTTAATACATTAGATTTAATCTTCTAAGAGAACCTCGGGACACTGCCCACACAAGAACAAAAGGATGAAATAAAAGAAAGGACTAGGATAAGGGAGGCTTCTGAGTGAGGGATTGGATGACAAGAGTAAGTCGATCATTGGCAGCATCATGGGCTTTGATTAGATTTTCTTGAAGATCAGCGTTCTGGGCCAAGAGGGTTGCATTCTTCACCCTCAATTCAGTGACTTCTGATTAACCAGGTCCCTCTGTTTGTGCTTTTACTAACTGAGCCTTTAGCAAGGCTATCTCAACATCATTTTTGCTTACCAGCACAATCAGCTCCTCCAGTTCATGCTTAAGTTGACTCTGCTCAACCACTAATTGTGACATATTGCTCAGTTGCCTTGTTCTGCCTTCCATGCATTCATACTCAACCAATGTGTTTAGGGAGAAGGATTGTTTCACTGATCCCATAGTACCTGCTCCCAAGGGTACCTCCAAACGCTTGAACACCTTGGTGATGAAGTAGCCATACCTCATGCCATGCTTGCCATTTTGCTTGATCACTGTTTTGTGCATATGTTCTAGAATGAGGTCTGGAAGATTTAGAAGATAAAACTTGTAGAGTGCCTCCATCAAAAATAGATCAGCAGCCGAGAAAACTATTCTTTTCTCGGATCCGGGAAGAATCACCTTGTTAACAAACTCAAACAACAATTGGTATTCCCCTTTTAAGAGTTTCTTGGGAATTCCTACACAGTTCATCTTTGGGAGTTTGGCACACTCATTGGCAAAACTTTTGCTGCAGGTCTGTCCTACAACGGATTTGATCCCCTCTCTGGGCACTTCTAAGATTTCCCCCAATCTTTCCTTATTCAGATGAAATAATCGATTCCCATCCTGTGTATTAAGGCTCCCATTCTCAGTGAATTGAACATTGTAGTAAAATTCCTTCACTTGTTCCTCATGCATTATAGTAGATTGGGTCATGAACAAGTGAGTCCATGATTGAATTTCGACTACATTAGCCAATGTGCTCATACCAGGTTTTCTGATGATCTCCGGATAAAAAACTCTTCCACTCAAAACTTTCTGCATTCTCAGATTGTCGACAATATCCTTCTTGGTTTCATTCTTTTCCACTTTCTTTCTTTTGGAACAAGGTCCCCTTAATGACTTCTGCTAGGGATTTTCAGTGGGTATTTCAGTATCTGGAGAATTTTCTCTTCCCCTTTTGGATATCTCTTTTCCTCTCTTCTTCTCTGGCTCCTTCTCATTTACCTTTGTTGTAACATCAACCTTTTTGAATAAACGCTTTATTGATTTAGGTTTTCATTTCTTCTTTCCTTGTCCCTTCTTTCTTATCTTTTCTGCGGCAGGAACGATATCCTCATACACTGTATCACTTTCTGATTTTTCATTTAAAACATCCACAACCCCCTCAACTGGAATCACAATTTTCTCTTCTCCAGTCTCCCTTCTTCTTCTAATCTCAGTAGTATTGGCCTTACTTATCTTCATTGCATCACTCCTAAGATTTTGAGTGGCACCCCTGGTAAATGGTTTCTTTGTTGGTGTCTCCTCCACAACTTTCTCCTTTCCTTTGTTGGTTATAAGGACCATTCTTCTCTGTATGGCCCAGCGTAGAAGAGCATTATCCTCCTCATCATCCTCTGAGTCACTAGAGGGTGGTACTCTAACTTCAGGAGTTTTTTCAAATACGGGCTCCATATCATCAAGAAGATTCTCTACAAATCTGCTTCCTTCATCATTTCTTACTCCTTATCTCATTTTTGTCAGACTTTCCACAACTAAATTCTCACTTACAGCGAGAAGGTTAGATTCAGAGTACCTATTCTCCGGAAGATCTCCCTCAAACAAATAGTCAGATAGCACAGATGGAGGAGGACCAGGTTGAGATGAAGGCGCTAGATCATTTAGATCTATAGGCAGGTCTAGAGTAGGAGGAGAGGGTTCAGAAATGTTGACTGGAGGATTGGTCGACACTTCTGTTGGAGAGGGAGCACAAAAAGAAGTGTAGAAGGCTACAGAGTCTATTTTATTTAGATATTCCATCATATGTTGAGATGAAGATAGCGATTGAGACTTATTTGAGAGGAGAATCAGGGGGAATGAGAGAGAAAGAGATTGGGGTTTTTAGAAAAACTTAGGGAAAAGAGTTTTAAAAGTGTTGGAATAGAAAGGGAGGGAAGGAGTATAAAAATAAAAGAAAGGGTATGTCAGGTCCCTAATTAGACGCCTTGCTTGGAGTTAAAGTGATGGGACATCAGTTAGAATGACCGATAACTGACACATAGAGGTCACATAATTCTCAATATCAGTTTAAAAAATAATGTATAGAGTGCAAAACTTTAGACAGGACCAGGTCCCTATCTGCAATCTGAGAATGTTGATCCCTGAATTGTTATGACCTTCCTTTATTCCTACAATTCCTTATGAGTGTATACTTGCAAAGGTACACGATTGATCTTACCAAAGCAAAGCATTAAAATTAACAAGGACACAGGTCCTCCTAATCATATCCAATGAAGGTTGGATGCTTTGGATAAGATCAGCTCAGTCCATTTTCATCATTCCCAACTTCAATCTGTTACTTTCAAACCGATCCTTGCTTAGAGCTTAGGTGAAAATGTCAGCAATTTGGTCTTCAGTCCTGCAATACTGCATACAAATGCTCCCCTTTTCCACATTGTATCTCAAAAAGTGATGTCTCAAATTTATATGCTTGGTCCTTTTATGTTGGACTGGATTCTTCACCATATTGACAACACTTGTATTGTCACACAAGAGTAGAATTGTGTGAGTGAGCACTCCAAAGTCTTCAAGTTGTTGTTTTATCCATAGAAGTTGGCAATAACAGGATGCAATTGCTACATATTCTACTTTAGCTATAAATAGAGCCACTGAATTTTGTTTTTTGGTTCCCCAGGATATGAGGGAGGAACCTAGAAAATGAGCCATTCCAGAGGTGTTTTTTCTATCAACTTGATACCTTACATAATCTGCATCCGCGTATCCAACTAGTTCAAAGAAGTCTCATGCAGGATAGAATAGAACTAGGTCCCTTGTCTTCTTAAGATATCACCGAATCCGCTTGGTAGCTTTCAAATGTGACTCATTGGGACAAGCTTGAAATTTAGCACATTTGCTCACACTAAACACAATGTCAATTCTACTTGCAGTCAAGTATAACAATGATCCAATGATACCTCTATACATGATTTCATTCACCATAGGACCAAAATCATCCAACCCAACTTTGAGTTTGTACCCATGGGAGTATCAATAGGTTTGGTATCCATCATGTGGAATTTCTTCAGCAGCTCCTTTATGTACTTCTCTTGACAAATAAAGGTGCCACTTGAAGTTTGCTTGATCTGCAATCCCAAGAAGAAGCTCAAGTCTCCCAACATACTCATTTCAAATTCACTTCTCATTAGTGAAGCAAATTTCTCACACAATACCTCAGAAGTTGCTCCAAAGATAATAACATCAACATACACCTGAATGATGAGAAATTATTTGCCTCTTGTCTTCAAGAAGAGAGTACTGTCTATTTTTCCTCTTTTGAAACCATTTTCCAGAAGAAATTTAGACAGTCTTTCATTAGCAAATTCTAGAAGCCTGTTTCAGTCCATAAAGAGCCTTATCTAGTTTAAGCACATGATTTGGATAATCAATATCCTCAAAAATAGGTGGTTGCTTTACATATACCTCTTCCTTCAAGTAGCCATTCAAGAATGCACTTTTTATATCCATTTGAAACAGATTACTGCAAAGGCATAAGAATTCTGATAGCCTCCATTCTAGCTACAGGAGCAAATGTTTCATAATAGTCAATGCCTTCCTCTTGATTATATCCCCGAACCACCATCCTTGATTTGTTTCTTGTGATGATACCATTTTCATCAAGCTTGTTTATGAACACCCATTTGGTCCCTATGATAGTTCTGTTAGGAGGTCTAGGTACCAGGTGCCATACTTTACTCCGCTCAAATTGATAAAGCTCCTCTTGCATGGAATTTACCCAATTAGCATCTTTCAAGACTTCATTGATACTTTTGGGCTCAACATTAGATATAAATGCTGAGAATGCCACCATATTTCTAGTTTTGGATCTGATTTGCATTCTAGAATTCAATGGAGAAATGAGATTATCAAGAGAATGAGATGACTGATGTTTCCATCCAAACTTAGTAGTCAGGGGTTACGGTTGATCAGCTTGTTCATTTTCATCTTCGGAATCATTCTCCCCAGGTTGAGGTGAATCCTCTAGTTCAACATTGTTAGATAAACCAGATCCCTCGTTAGGCTTATCATCTTCATTTACTTCTTCTGTTGGAACAGGTTCAGAAATATCAAAATTGTGACTTCTTTCAGCTTGTGACTCATTCACCCCATCTCACTAAATCTGAAGAAGTTCTTCCAGCTCATCATCATCCTTTTGATTTAGATTTATGAGGTCACCAGTTTCATCAAAGATCACATGAACAGTTTCTTCCTTTCAACAACACCATTTTGCTGAGGTGTCCTAGGAGCTGAAAAGTTATGATGAATTTTGTTTTCAGCACAAAAATTGTCAAACTTTTCAAACTCAATTCCATGATCAGACCTGATCCCTGCAATCTTGCAGTTCAGCTTTGTCTGAATCATTTTGACAAAAATCATCAGCACATCATATGTCTCATCCTTGGACTTAAGAAACATAGTGCAAGTGAACCTTGAATAATCATCCACAACCACCAGAATATATTTTTTTCCACGTCTACGTTGAATCTTCCCAGGCCCACACAAATCCATATGGATTAACTCGAGAGGTCTTGATGAACTCACTTGCTTCTTTGATTTGAATGATGATCTGGTCTGTTTGCCTTTGACACACGCATCACATACCTTGTCATCAAAGAATTTCAGTCTTGGTAAGCCACAAACTAGGTCCCTGGAGACAAGTTTGTTTTGCAAAGAGGAACTCACATGACCAGTCTTTTATGCCATAAGTTAGCATTTTCACTTTGGGCACTAAGACAAGTAATATCATCTCCTTGAACAATATCCAGGTCAGCCATGTAAATGTTCTTTCACCTTCTAGCTGTTAAAATCACCTCCTTTGTTGAAAAGTTAGTAACAATGCACTTTTCTGATAGAAATCTGACCTCATTGCCTTTATCACATATTTGAGACACACTAAGAAGACTATATTTCAGCTCACTCACATAGTACACATTCTCAATAGAGTGTTCAACTAATTTTCCAATTCTTCCAACATCAAGAATATACCCCTTATTTCCATTTCTAAAAGAGGCACCTCCACCTTGAAGTACCTTGAGTGAGAGGACGTTTTCAGTCTTTCTATTCATATGCTTTGAGCATCCACTTTCCATGAACTAGCACTAACTGCTACCTACTCCACTCCTCTGCAACAAAGATTACGTTAGATGTAGGAACCCATTTCAATCTGAGTTCCGAGTAAGGAGATAGAGGCATAATAAGAGAACTTCTTGTCCAATGAGGCAGAATAGTCTTTCTCATGTTATAAGGTATACGAATGGAAGCAGGTCCCTTGTTCTGAGTGACTTTCTGTCTGGAGTAGACTAAAAGTTTTTCTTGAGAGCTTTTCCAAGCTGGACAATCCTTCTTCAGATTACCATTGCCACCACAATGAAAACATAACAAATTGTCAAACACAGACACATACTTACTATGAGAATTATAATGAGGACTGATGTTTAAGCTTCCTAAACTCTTCTCGTTACTGTGACCCTGACTGGTAATGTTGGACAGTAGTTTTGAGGAGTTAGTCCATATCAAAGATTTTTTTCAGTTCTTCTCTAGGGCCGACCAGGTCCCTTTCTATCTGATAGTTTTTTTCAAGGCCAAAGCAAGTCTGGTTTCAGCAGTATTAAAGCTAGTTTCTAGCTTAATTTTCAAGCTGCTAGCCTTTCCCTTGCCTCTGCCACATTTCTCACTCACTGTCTTTAGTTTTTCTATGAGTTCTAGATTTTCAGTCTCCAAAACTGTCAATTGTTCCTCCACAATAGACATATGATCAACCAAGGCTAAATATTCTTCATGAAAAATATCTAGGTTGTTGTTCTTCGAGTCCTTTTCAATTGTTAACTCAGTAATAGAGTCAATCAACACAGTAGCAAGATTCCTCGTCTTTCTAACAAATTAAACATTTAAGTTTTGTTTAAGGTCAGAAAGGGTTACCTCTTTCTCAACTTCTTCATCGTCAAATTTTGCCATGAAAGAAAACATGGTATCAAACACATCTTCGTCGTCTTTAATAGCAAGCATGGATGCATCTTCAGGACGTTCTGACTCTTCTGATTCAGTTGAGGAATCACCCCAGACAGCAAGAGCTTTCTTCATAACATAGTCAGTTGCAACGTTTCTCTCTTTCTTATTAGGGATCGGGTCCCTTCTCTTGTCTTTATCTCCTCCAGGCCTTGGGTAGTCTCTGTGTTCAACCTTGTGCATGGGACAGTCTTTGATGAAGTGCCCTGGCTTTCCACACATATGACACAAGTCGTTTGCATTTGCAGCCCTGCTAGAGTTCCCTCCTTTTCAAAAACCTCCATGTTTCCTGACTATTTTCTAAAATCTCCTAATGAGGTAGGCCATGTCCTCCTCTTCATCAGAGGTATCACTTCATGCCACCTTAAGAGCTAGAGATTTGTCTTTATTTACCTCCTTCTTTGCCGCTTCTTGATTTCTGTTCATTTCATTGTTCGAAGGTTTCCAATCAGGGCATCCATCGTCAACACCTTCAGGTCCTTGGCTTCAGTAATAACATCTACCTTGCTTGCCCACGACTTAGAAAGAATTCAAAGAATCTTCCTAACATGTTTACTTGGGTGAACAGGTTCTCCCAAACAATGTGGCTCATTAGTGATGGAGGAGAATCTAGTATACTTGTCGTGGATTGTTTCTCTCTCTTTCATTGTGAATTTCTCATACTGGGTAGTCAACATATCTACCTTTGACTCCTTGACTTGCTCCGTACCCTCATGAGCAGTCCCAAATTTCTTTTGTTGATTCACAGGTAAAAATGCGATTGTAATCTTCCGCATCTACACCACACACCAACAATTTCTTAGCTTTGTATTTTTTTCAATCTTCTTCTTATCAGCCTTATTGTACTATTGTCGAGTCTTGGGAATGACTCTAGTGATTTCTGCTTCCTTTATTTCTGATGTAGGAACAAAAGGACCATCCAACACTATGTCTCACAAATCATTGTCTTCCACCATTAGAAAGTCATGCATCTTCGTTATCCACCAGCTGTAGAACTGGCCATTGAAACGAGGTGGCCTGGTTGATGAGTGTCCTTCTTCCAAGTTCAGTGGAGCAACCATTCTTCCATATGATTCTCTCTTGGTGTTAACCAGATAGAGAGCCCCCGTTCTGATACCAAATATTAGAATATAAGCCTCCACTATCACTTAATGGACCAGGTCCCTTGACCCAACAAGAACATGATTATACGCTAAAGAAGTATAGTAAACAACACAAACAGTTTACGTGGAAACCCCCTTGCTCAAGGGCGGTGAAAACCATGACCTGTACTCAAAAGATTTCAACCCAATTCCATTTAAATCTAAAATGAGGGATGATTCAGATTACAAACTCTTGCAACCTTAGAATTTAACTCTAAATCCCTTCCCCCTCAATATAGCAACTCTACTACAAAGAAAGAACTAAGCAATAACTCTATTGCCCGCTAAACCACCCAACTCTAGATGATTTAGACTTCAACTAAGCAACAACTCTATTGCCCACTAAACCACTTAACTCTAGATGATTTAGACTTCAACTAGGCAACAACTTTGTTGCCCACTAAACCAATCAACTCTGACTGACTTAGACTTTTTTTACTCAAACGAACAAAGATCTAATTCCTTTATAACACAGAAATAGATTTACAATGATAAGAACTAACGTATAAACCCTAAGACAACTAAGACTCAAATAGCTCTATTAGGTCCCTTCTGTTCTTGCGGAAGACACTTCTCGAAAGGATGATTTTTGCTTGAGTTCTTGAATATTTCAGGAATGCAAAAACTGAGGTTGTGTCTATTGAGGAAAACCTTATAAAATGATAAACACAACCTTAGAGGCCATGCTATTGTCCAAGGACTCTGCCACACTATTTGTGAGCCACGCACCAACTCCTGCAGGCCTACAGGTGACAGAGATTGCAATGTACTTTTCCCAGTTATCCCTTTCTCACATATTACCACCAAGGGATCAGGTCCCCCTATAAGATCCCTTTGTTTGTCAAATCATCAAAACTCAAAATAACGAGTTTTTTTGGAAGTTATTTATTCCCTTTCCTTTTTTCTTTTGGGTGCTCTTTTTTTAGGAGATGAGTATTAGAATGTCGAAATTTGATACTTATGATACGTTGCCTGTGACTAGTTGTCAGAATGGATAGAGGTGATTTAGAGATGGTGGATGCCGAAAAGAATATCCCTACTAGTGATGTCCTAGTGTCCAATGAGTAATCGGTCAAGTACGAAAATGGTGTTAAGATAGAAGGCTTGATTGGCATATGAAATGATGAGGACAAGACAGATGATCAGAGTGATTCAAAGGGAGAGGACTTGAAGAATGTTAGAAGTGAGACAGAGGACCAGCTCAACTCTAAGAGTCAGCCAGAGGCACACGGCAATGAAGTCGATGACAAAAACAGTTTGCAAGGCCCAAAAAGTCCTAAAAATGTTGAAAATGGAGAAGGGGAACTTGAACAAAATGTGTTGCTGGAGAACAAAACACCTACTATTGATGCTTGAACGGATGATATGGTAAGTGGTTATTTCAAGGTGACTGATGATGAAGTAAAGAAGATTGATGAAGGAGAACTGAATGTTCATCAGAGTGAGAAAATGATCTATGAGGTCAATCAAAATGGTAATAATATAATGGTTGATAGACAAGAGGACCATCAACTGAAAGCAAATGCTACAACTGTTACCACTGATGGTGCTAGATTGGATGAGTTTCCAAAAGTGAAAATTAAATTTACTGATTTTTTGGCATTTTTCCAATAGAAGAATCAGTAAATTTGATTTTCACTTTTGGAAACTCATCCAATCTAGCACCATTAGTGGTAACAGTTGTAGCATTTGTTTTCATTTGATGGTCCTCTTGTCTATCAACCATTATATCATTACCATTCTGATTTACGTTATAGATCATTTTCTCACTTTGATGAACTTCATTCATTTCTCCTTCATCAATCTTATGTAATTCATCATCGGTCACCTTCAAATAGACACGTACCATATCATCCATTCCAGCATCAATAGTAGGTGTTTTGTTCCCCAGCAGCACATTTCGTTCAAGTTCCTCTTCTCCATTTTCAACATTTTTAGCACTTTTTGGGCCTTGTGAACTATTTTTTGTCTTCACCGACTACATTGTCGTCTGCCTCTAGCAAACTCTTAGAGTTGAGCTGGTCCTCTGTCTCACTTCTAGTATTCTTCAAGTCCTCTCCCTTTGAATAACTTTGATCATTTGTCTTGTCCTCAGCATTGCTTATGCCAATCAAGCCTTCTGTCTTAACACCATTTTCTTACTTGACCAGTGACTCATTGGACACTAGGACATCACTAGCAGGGACTTTCTTTTCGGCATCCACCATTTGTACATCACCCTTATCCATTCTGACAACTAGTCAGAGGCAACATATCATATGTATCAAATTTTGGCATTCTAATACTCATCTCTTCAAGAAAGAGCATCCAAAAGAAAAAGGAAAGGGAAGAAATAACTTCCAAAAAAAATGATATGCATCATTCATTCCACTAGTTATATGATTCTCTACAAATTTCATAACTTTATTTCAAATTCAATTTTTTACAAGAAAAGAAACTTTATATCTAATTTCATTCTATAACTTCATTTCACAATTCATGAATAACTTAATTTTTTTTCTTCCTCTGCCACTGAAATGGATTTCAGTGGCAGAGTAAGACTCCAAAAAACAAACACGATTGGCCATAAAATTCAAGTTGTTTTCACTTTTTTCACTCCAAATCACTCACAAAAACTCAAAAACAACTCCAATTTTCAATCATCATTATTCCCTATCAAAAAGTGAATAACGATGATTGAAAATCGGAGTTGTGTTTGGTTGTGAATATAAATTGGAGGTATTTGTTTTTGAGTTTTTGCGAGTGATTTCGAGTGAAAAAAGCTCTTTTTTTAAAAATACTCTCAATTTTCATGGACAAACTCCCTTATATATAAAATCTATTAGCAAAAGCATGTATTCCTCCACAAAAACACACACAACAAAACCCTAACCCTAGTTTCATCAAGTCAAAATTGAGGATACAAAAACAAACAGAAAAAAAAACTTGTTTTTCATCCCCGTATGTTAACTCTAAACAGAATGAAACTAAAAAAAGGTCCTCCCACTGACCAATTCACCGGAAAAAAATATCAAAATTTCATCCACATCTCAAATGTGTTTAGTTTTTTCATTTTTATCAAAAACAGAGCAATGTTCAACAGATAAACAAGTAATGCCGATGAGTAAAAAAACTTACAGGAATCCATCAAATTAAGCAACAGGTAGGAATCTGCAATCGAAATAGGAGGTTGATGAAGCAAAGTAGCTTAACAAAGAAGGAAACGATCGTGAGCTTAACCCTCCAATGGCGGATTTTGCTTCTTCAAATATTTTTTGGCACTAAGTAACTGAAGAGTGTGAGTAGGATATGAGTTAATTCCTTTGTCTTTATGTGAGACTTTTTGAGAAAATAACTAAAATGGCACTTAATTTAATAGTAATGTTTTGTTTTGGTCTTATATTTTAGGAGTAGATTCAATTATATATAATAAATTAGTAATTAGTTAATAATAAATATAGTTATATAATTACAAAAAACTATTCAACATATACATTGCTTATATGGTATAGTTTCCTAAAAGTCATATAAAGTATATACTGACTATGTAATATAGCGTAACTATATATTAACTATGCACAGACTATACATTACGATACACTCAAAAATCTAAATATAGTTTAGCTATATATGAAGTATACATTGACTATACATGAAGTATACATTGACTATTCAATCTCGATCAACTCGAATTCACCTCTAAATAGTCTTCAATTTTAGATATGAAATCCTCTCAATGTTTCGATTCTTTTGATATATAATTTGCTCGAAATGGTTCATGTTTGCAGTACGTCAAATTTTAAAGAAAAGTAAAAAAGAACTAAGAAGACGCATGAAAAGAAGAAAGAGTAGGAGGGGGGGAGAAATAAGGAAAATAAGTTATTAATGGCGAAACTGGAAGGAAGAAGAACAGTAGTAGAAGGTTTGGCCAATTTTAGTAATTTTGAAATTTTAGCAAGATAAGGTACAAGTACCCCTTAGACTATGACCGAAATCTCATAGACACACCTTAACTAAACTAAGGTCCTATTACCCCCACCCCCCGCCAACCCATTTTTTTGTAATTTTATACACCTTTTTAAATTACGTGGCATCAAAATATCTCCAACGCGCCTCAACTACGTGGAGTCATGGAGTATGCCACGTAAGCCAAAAGGTGTATCAAATTACAAAAAAATGAGTTTAGGGTGGGGGGGGGGGGGGTT
>JAJOOE010002162.1:0-19698 GCA_036250405.1 Solanum raphanifolium
TTTAAGAATTAAAAGTTTTGATATTAAAAGTTTTGGTGTTTTCTGGGCAGTCACGAAAAAATGTAAAATGTTGATATTTTATTCGTATCGATATTCTAAGGTGACAAGTGTGATTCAGGAAATTTTTAGGTGTTTTTATGTCTTTTAGTTGATTTTTATTTTTTTGGATGTTTATAAATTAAAATTTTTGATAGTTTTTAGGCAGTCATCAAAAAATATAAAATTTTGATAATTTATATCAATATTCTAAGGTGACTGGTGCGATTCGGGAATTCTTTAAGGTGTTTTTATGTCTTTTTCTTGATTTTCATACTTTTAGGACGTTTACAAATTATATTTTTTGATATTTTTCGGGTAGTTGCGAAAAAAATGTAAAAATTTTATCTTTTATTCGTATCATTATTCTAAGTTGACTGGTGCGATCCGAGAATTTTTTTAGGTGTTTTTATGTATTTTTCTTAATTTTTATATATTTCGAATGTTTACAAATTAAAAGTTTTGATATTTTTTGGGAAGTAACGAAAATATGTAAATTTTTAATATTTTATATTGATATTCTAAGGTGACTGGTGTAATTCGGGAATTTTTTGAGGCGTTTTTTATGTCTTTTTCTTGATTTTTATATTTTTCAAATGTATACGAATTAAAAAATTTTCCGAGTAGTAACAAAAAAATGTAAATTTTTGATATTTTCTTTGTATCGATATTCTAAGGTGAATGGTTCGATTCAAGAATTTTTTGAGGTCTTTCTATGTCTTTTCCTTGATTTTAATACTTTTTCGACCTTTACGAATTATTTTTTGTATATTTTTTTGGCACTCTCGAATATATCTAAAATTTGGATATCATATTCGTATCGATATTTTTGGCACTCTCGAATATATCTTTTTAGGTGTTTTAATGTATTTTTTTTATTCTTATATTTATTCGGACGTTTACGAAATAAATTTTTTGATATCTTTTGGGCAGTAACGAAAAAATGTAAAATTTTGATATCCTATTCGTATCGATATTCTAAAGTGACTGGTGTGATTCTGGAATTTTTCGAGGTGTTTTTATGTCTATTTTTATTTATATATCTTTTTGACATTTAAGAATTAAATTTTTTGATATTTTTCGTGCAGTCACGAAAAAATTTAGAAGTTATATATTTTATTCGTATTGATATTCTAAGGTGGCGGGTGCAATTCTGAAGTTTTTTGAGGTATTTGCATGTCTTTTCCTTGATTTTAATATTTTTCGAACATTTACGAATTAAAATTTTTGATAATTCTCAGAAGTCACGTAAAAATGTGAAATTTTCATATTTTATTCTTTTCGATATTCTAAGGTGAGTAGTGTGATTCGGGAATTTTTTCAGATTTTTTATGTCTTTTTATTAATTTTTATATTGTGCGGACGTTTACGAATTAGAATTTTTGATATTTTTCGGCGTGTCACAAAAAATGTAAAATTTTTAAATTTTATTCGTATCGATATTCAAAGGTAACTAGTACGATTCATGATTTTGATGTCTTTTTATGTATTTTTCTAGATTTTTTTATTTTTTGGTCATTTTCGAATTAAATTTTTTGTTTTTTTCAAACACTTACGAAATATGTGAAATTTTTATATTTTATCCGTATTGATATTCTAAGGTGACTAGTGCAATTTAGAAATGTTTTGAGGTGTTTTTATGTAGTTTTTCTTGATTTTTATATTTTTCGGAAGTTTACGAATTTAGATTTTTGATATTTTTCAGGTTGTCACGAAAAAATATGAAATTTTTATATTTTATTCGTATCGATATTCAAAGGTGACTGGTGTGATTCAGAAATTTTTGAGGTGTTTTTTATGTATTTTTCTTGATTTTTATATTTTTAAGACGTTTACGAATTAAAAATTTTGATATTTTTAGGCTGTCACAAAAAATGTGAAATTTTTATATTCTATTCGTATCGATATTCTGAGGTGATTGGTGCGATTTGGGAATTTTTTGAGGTGTTTTTATGTCTTTTATTGATTTTTATATTTTTCGGACGTTAACAAATTTAAATTTTTGATATTTTTTGGGAAATCATGAAAATACGTAAAATTTTGATATTTTATTTCGTATCGATATTCTAAGATGATTGGTGCGATTCTGGAATTTTTTGAGGTGTTTTTATGTATTTTTCTTGATTTATTTATTTTTCGGACGTTTACGAATTAAATAATTTGATATTTTTTTTGGAATTCACGAAAAAAGGTGATTTTTATATATTATTCATATTGATATTTTAAAGTTACTGGTGTGATTCGTGGAATTTTTTTAGGAGTTTTTATGTCTTTTTCTTGATTTTTTATATTTTTCAGACTCATACGAATTAAGATTTTTTATATTTTTCATGCAGTCACAAAAAATGTAAAATTTTGATATTTGATTCGTATCAATATCCTAAGTTGACTGGTGCGATTGGGAATTTTATGGTGGTTTTATGTATTTTTCTTGATTTTTACATTTTTTGAACGTTTACGAATTATATTTTTTGATATTTTCAAGAAAGTCACAAAAAATGTAAAATTTTCATACTTTATTCATATCGATATTTTAAGGTGATTGGTGTGATTCGACATTTTTTTGAGGTGGTTTTATGACTTTTTCTTGATTTTATATTTTTCAAATGTTTACGAATTAATTTTTTTGATTATTCTTGATTAATCACGAAAAAATATAAATTTTTCATATGTTATTCGTATCGATTTTCTAAGGTGACTATTGAGACTCGAATTTTTTTTTTTAGGAATTTTTATGTATTTCTCTTGATTTTATATTTTTCTGACGTTTACGAAATAAATATTTTGATATTTTTGGGGAATAACGAAAAAATGTGAACTTTTGATATCTTATTCCTATCGATATTCTAAGGTGACTGGTATTATTTGGGAATTTTTTAGGTGTTTTATGTATTTTTCTTGATATTTATATTTTTCGAACGTTTACGAATTCAACTTTTTGATATTTTTCGGGCATTCACGAAAAATGTGAAATTATGATATTTTATTCGTTTTGATATTCTAAGGTGACTATTGTGTTTCAAAAAAAAAGTTGAGGTGTTTTATGTATTAACATTGATTTTTATATTTTTCGGATGTTTACGAATTAAATATTTTGATAATTTTGGGCATGTCACGAAAAAAATGTTTATTATCATATTCTATTCGTATTGATATTCTAAGGTTACTGGGGTTATTTTAAATTGTTTGAGGTGTTCTTATGCATTTTTCTTGACTTTAATATTTTTCGAACGTTTACGAATTAAAATTTATGATATTTTTCACGTAGTCACAAAAAAATATGAAAATTTGATATTTTATTCGTATGGATATTCTAAGGTGACTAGTGCGATTCAGGATTTTTTTGAGGTGTTTTTATATATTTTTCATGATTTTTTTATTTTTCAATCGTTTACAAATTAATTTTTTTGTTTTTTTTCAAACACTCACGAAAAAATGTAAATTTTTGATGTTTTATCCATATGATATTCTAAGGTGACTAGTGCGAGTCAGGAATTTTTTGAGGTGTTTTTATGTCTTTTTCCCTTATTTTATATTTTTTCGGACATTTTCGAATTAAAATTCTTGATATTTTTCGAGTAGTCACAAAAATATATTAAATTTTGATATTTTATTCGTATCAATATTCTTAGTGACTTGTGCGATTAAGGAATTTTTTGAGGTGTTTTTATGTATATTTTTATATTTTTCAGATGTTTACGCATTAAAGTTTTTGATATTTTTTGCATAGTCACAAAAATATGTGAAAATTTTGAGATCTTATTCGTATCGATATTATAAGGTGATTGGTGCGATTCGGGATTTTTTAGAGGTGTTTTTATTTATTTTTCTTGATTTTTATATGTTTTGGACGTTTACGAATTAAAGTTTTTGTTATTTTTTGGGCAGTCATGAAAAGGTGTGAAATTTTGATACTCTATTTGTATCGATATTCTAAGGTGACTAGTGCGATTTATGAATTTTGGGAGGTGTTTTTATGTCTTTTTCTTATTTTTTATGTCCTTCGTACATTAACAAATTAATTTTTTTGATATTTTTCAGGCAATCACGAAAAATCGTTAAAATTTGATATTTTATTTCGTATCGATATTCTTAGGTGATTGGTGTGATTCATGAATTTTTTGAGGTGTTATTATATATTTTTCATGATTTTTATATTTTCGAACGTTTACAAATTAAAATTTTTGATATTTTTCAGGAAGTCACGAAAAAATGTGATTTTAATATTTGGTACGTTATTGATAATCTAAGGTTACTGGTGTGATTTGGGGAATTTTTTCAGGAGTTTTTATCTCTTTTGCTTGATTTTTATATTTTTCGAACGTTTTAAGATTAAAATTATTGATATTTTTTTGGTAATCACGAAAAAATATAAATTTTTGATATTTTATTCATATCGATATTCTAAGGTGACTGGTGCCATTCAGAAATTTTTGAGGTATTTTTATTTCTTTTTATTGATTTCTTAATATTTTTTAAACGCTTACGAATTAAGATTTTTGATATTTTTCATGCCGTCACAAAAAATGTAAAATTTTGATTTCGTATCGATATTCTAACTTAACTGGAACGATTCAGGATCTTTTTGAGGTGTTATTATGACTTTTTCTTAATTTTATATTTTTCGGATGTTTACGAATTAAAAATATTGATTATTTTTGGGAAATCACAAAAAAATATAAAATTTTGATATTTTATTCGTATTGATATTCTTAGGTGACTAGTGCATATCATAAATTTTTTGAGGTATTTTTTATGTATTTCTGTTGATTTTTATATATTTTTCTGACGTTTATGAATTAAAATATTTGATATTATTCGAACAGTCACGAAAAAATGTGAACTTTTGATATTCCATTGCTATCGATATTCTAAGGTGACTGGTGTTATTCAGGAATTTTTTGAGGTCTTTTTATGTCTTTTTCTTAATTTTTATATTTTCCGGAGGTTTACGAATTAAATTTTTTGATACTTTTCGGGCAGTCACGAAAAAATGTGAAATTTTGATATGTTATTCGTTTTGATATTCTAAGGTGACTGTTGCGTTTCTGAAATTTTTTGAAGTGTTTTATGTCTTTACATTGATTTTTTTAGATATTTTTATGCGTATCGTTATGATAAGGTGACTGGTGCGATTCGGGAACCTTTTGAGTTGTTTTTATGTGTTTTTCTTGATTTTAATATTTTCGAGACATTTACAAATTATATTTTTTGAAATTTTTCGGGCAATCACGAAAAAACTTAAAATTTTGATATTTTATTCACTTTGATATTCTAAGGTAAATGGAGCGATCAGAGAATTTTTTGAGGTGTTTTTATGTATTTTTCTTGACTTTTATATTTTTCGGACTTTTACGAATTAATTTTTATGATATTTTTCTTGCAATCACGAAAAAAATGTGAAATTTTGATATTTTATTTCTATCGATATTGTAAGGTGACTAGTGCGATTCGATAATTTTTTAAGGTGTTTTTATGTCTTTTTCTTGATATTTATATTTTTCGGACGATTACGAATGAAAATTTGTTATATTTTTCGGGTAGTCACAAAAAAATGTAAAATTTTGATATTTTATTCGTAATGATATTCTAAGGTGACTGGTGCATTTCAGGAAATTTTTGAGGTGTTTTTATTTCATTATATTGATTTTTATATTTTTTGGAAGTTTACGAATTAAAATTTTTGATATTTTTTAGGCAGTGACGAAAAAATGTAAATTTTCATATTCTATTCGTATCAATATTTTAAGGTGAGTGGGGTGATTTTGAATTTTTTGAGGTGTTATTATGTAGTTTTCTTGACTTATATATTTTTTGGACGTTTACGAATAAAATTTCTTGATATTTTTTGGTTAGTCACGAGAAAATGTAAAATTTTGATATTTTATTTGTATCTATATTCTAAGATGACTGGTGCAATACAAGAATTTTTTGAGGTGTTTTAATGTATTTTTCTTGATTTTTATATTTTTTGGAGGTTTACGAATTAAATTTTTTGATATTTTAAGGGCAATTACGAAAAAATGTGAAATTTTGATATTTTATTCGTTACGATATTATATGGTGAGTGGGGCAGTTGGGTAATTTTTTGAGGTGTTTTAATGTCTTTTCTTGATCTTTATAATTTTTGAAAATTTATAAATTAAAATTGTTGATATTTTTCGGACAGTTACGAAAAAATGTGAAATTTTGATATTTTATTCGTATCGATATTATTAGGTGACTGATGTGATTCTGACATTTTTTTGAGGTGTTTTTATGTCTTTTTCTTGATTTTTATATTTTTCAGACGTTCACGAAAAACGTAAAAATTTGATATCTTATTCGTATCGATATTCTTATGTGACAGGTGATATTCAGAAATTTTTTAAGGTGTTTTTGTATATTTTTTTTGATTCGTATATTTTTGGGACATTATGACTTAAAAATTTTGATATTTTTCGAGCAGTCCTGAAAAACTGTGTAATTATGATATTTTATTCGTATTGATATTGTAAGGTGACTGGTACGATTTGAGAACTTTTTGAGGTGTTTTAATGTCTTTATCTTGATTTTTATATTTTTCGAACGTTTATGAATTAAAATTTTTTATATTTTTCGGACAGTGAAGAAAAAATTTAAACTTTCGATTAATCATTCGTATCGATATTCTAAGGTGACTGGTGCGATTCGAAATTTTTTTGAGGTACTTTTATGTCTTTTTCTTGATTTTTATTTTGACATTTTTTGGTAAGTCGCGAAAAAATTTAAAATTTTGATATTTTATTCGTATCGATATTCTAAGGTAACTGATGCTATTTGAGAATTTTTTGAGGTTTAGTATATTTTTTTCTTGATCTTTATATTTTTCGGACGTTTACGAAGTAAAATTTTGGATATTTTTCGAGCTATCAAGAAAAATGTAAAATTTTGATATTTTATTTGTATCGATATTCTAAGGTGACTGGTGTGATTCGGAAATTTTTTGAGGTGTCTTTACGTAGTTTTCTAGATTTTTATATTATTGGGACGTTTACAAATTAAATTTTTTGATATTTTTCTGGCAGTTCCGAAAATTTTTGAAATATTGATATTTTATTTGTATCAATATTCTAAGGTGACTCGTGCGGTTCGGGTATTTTTTGATGTGTTTTTGTGTCTTTTTCTTAATTTTTTATATTTATCGAACGTTAACGAATAATATTTTTTATATTTTTTGGGCAATCGTGAAAAAATCTAAAATTTTGATATCTTATTCTTATCGATTTTCTAAGGTGACTAGTACGATTACGGAATTATTTGAGATGATTTTATGTACTTTTCTTGATACTTATATTTTTCGTACGTTTACGAATTAATATTTTTGATATTTTTTGGGCTGTAACGAAAAAATGTGAAATTTTGATATTTTATTCGTATAGATTTTCTAAGATGACTGGTGCAATACAATAATTTTTTGAGGTGTTTTTAAGTACTCTTCTTGATTTATATATTTTTTAGATGTTTACGAATTAAAATTTTTGATATTTTTGGGGTACTTACGAAAAAACGTGAAATTTTGATATTTTATTCGTTTCCCTATTATAAGGTGAGTGGTGCGATTGAGTAATTTTTTGAGGTGTTTTAATTTCTTTTTCTTGATTTTTATATTTTTCGGATGATTATAAATTAAAATTATTGACATTTTTTGGGTAGTAACGAAAAAATATAAAATTTTGATATTTTATTTGTATCGATATTCAATATAACTGGTGCCATTCAAGAATTTTTTGAGGTAGTTTTATGTATTTTTCATGATTTTTATATTTTTTTCGCACGCTTACGAATTAATAATTTTGATATTTTTTAAGCATTCATGAAAAAATGTAAATTTTTTTTTATTATATTTGTATCGATATCCTAATGTGACTTGCGCAATTTCGAAATTTTTTGAGGTGTTTTTATATATTTTTATTGATTTTTATATTTTTCGGGCAGTTACGAAAAAATATGAAATATTGATATTTTTTGAAGTGTTTTTATGTCTTTTTCATAATTTTTATATCTTTGGGACGTTTACGAATTAAATTTTTTGATATTTTTGAGTAATCATGAAAAAATGTAAAATTTTGATATTTTATTCGTATCGATATTCTAATGTGATTGGTGTGATTCAGGATTTTTTGAGGTAGTTTTATGTATTTTTCTTGATTTTATTATTTTTCAAACGTTAACGAATTAATATTTTGAATATTTTTCGGGCATTCACAAAAAAATGAAAATGTTTAGGTTTTATTCGTATCGATATCCTAAGGTCAGTGGTGCAATTCAGAAATTTTTTGAGGTGTTTTTATGTATTTTTCTTTATTTTTCTATTTTTTGGAAGTTTACGAATTAAATTTTTGATATTTTTCTGGCAGTCACGAAAATATGTAAAAGTTTGATATTTTATTGGTATCGATACTCGAAGGTGTTTGGTGCGATTTAGAAATTTTTTGAGGTATTTTGATGTCTTTTTTTTTTATTTTTACATATTTCGGACATTTACATATTAAATTTTTTGATATTATTTGGGCAGTCACGAAAAAATGTAAAATTTTGATATGTTATTCGTATTGATATTCTAAGATGACTGGTATGATTCAGGAATTTTTTGAAGTGTTTTTATGTCTTTTTCTTGATTTTTATATTTTCTGGACATTTACGAATTAATAATTTATATATTTTTAGGGCAGTCACAAAAAAATGTAAAAATTTGATATTCTATTCGTAACGATATTCTAAGGTGACTGCTGCGATTCAGGAATTTTTTGAGGTGTTTTTATATTTTCTTCTTGATTTTTATATTTTTTGGACGTTTACGAATTAGAATTTTTGATATTTTTCGTACAGTCACGAAAAAATGTAAAAAATTGTTATTTTATTTTTATGGATATTCTAAGGTTACTAGTGTGGTTCGAAATTTTTTTGAGGTGTTTTTATGTATTTTTCTAGATTTTTCTACTTTTCAGACGTTTACGAATTAAACTTTTTGATATTTTATTCGTATCGATATTCTAAGGTGACTTGTGCGATTCGAAAATTTTTTGAGGTGTTTTTATGTATTTTTCATGATTATTATATTTTTCGAACGTTTACGAATTAAATTTTTTGATATTTTTCAGACAGTCACGAAAAAATGTGAATTTTGATATTTTATTCGTGTCGATATTCTAAGGTGATTGGTGCGATTCGAGATTTTTTTCGAGGTGTTTTTATGTCTTTTTCTTCATTTTTGTATTTTTCAGATGTTTACAATTTAAAATTTTTGATATATTTTGTGTAGTCACGAAAAATTACAAAATTTGATATTCTATTCGTATCGATATTCTAAGGTGACTGGTGCGATTTAGGAATTTTTATGTCTTTTTGTTGATTTTTTTTTCCGGACGTTTATGAATTAAAATTTATGATATTTTTTGAGAAGTCATGAAAAAATATGTAAAATTACATTTATTTATTCGTATCGATATTCTAAGGTGACTGGTGCGATTCGTGAATTTTTTGAGGTGTGTATATGTATTTTAATTGATTTTTATATTTTCAGACGTTTAAGAATTAAAATTTTTGATAATTTTCAAGCAGTCACGAGAAAATGTGAAATTTTTATATTTTATTTGTATCGATATTCTAAGGTAACTAGTATGATTCGAGAATTTTTTGAGGTGTTTTTATACCTTTTTCTTGATTTTTATATTTTTTTGATATTTATGAATTAAATTTTTTGGTATTTTCTGGACAGTAATGAAAAAATGTAAAATTTTGATACTTTATTCGTATCGATATTCTAAGATGACTGGTGCGATTCATGAAATTATTTAGGTATTTTTATGTCTTTTTGTTGATTTTTATTGTTTGGACGGTTACGAATTATAATTTTTGACATTTTTCAGGCAGTCTCCAAAACATACAAAATTTAGATATTTTCTATCAATATTCTAAGGTGATTGGTGCGATTCGGGAATTTTTTGAAGTGTTATTATGCACTTTTCTTGATTTTTATATTTTTTGGACGTTACAAATTAAAATTTTGATATTTTTCGGGCAATCATGAAAAAATGTGACATTGTGATATCTTATTCGTATCGATATTCTAAGGTGACTGGTGCGATAAATGAATTTTTTGAGGTGTTTTTATGTCTTCTTCTTGATTTTTCTATTTTTTGGAAATTTACGAATTAAATTTTTGATAATTTTCCGGCATTCACGAAAATATGTAAAATTTTGATATTTTATTGGTATCGATATTCTAAGGTGATTGGTGTGATTCAGGAATTTGTTGAGATATATTTATGTCTTTTTTTTATTGTTACATATATCGGACGTTTACGTATTAAAAGTTTTGATATTTTTCGGGCATTCATGAAAAAATGTAAAATTTTGATATTCTATTCGTATTGATATTCTAAGATGACTGGTGCGATTCAGGATTTTTTTGAGGTGTTTTTATGTCTTTTTCTTGAATTTTATATTTGATTCAGGAATTTTTTGAGGTGTTTTTATGTTTATTTCTTGATTTTTATATTTTTTGGACGTTTATGAATTAAAATTTTTGATATTTTTCGTGCAGTTACGAAAAAATGTAAAATTTTGTTATTTTATTTGTATCGATATTGTAAGGTTACTAGTGTTATTCGAATTTTTTTTGAGGTGTATTTCTATCTTTTTCTTGATTTTTCTTCTTTTCCGACATTTACAAATTAAACTTTTTGATATTTTTGGGGTAGTCATGAAAAAATATAAAATATTAATATTTTATCCGTATCGATATTCTCAGGTGACTTGTGCGATTCGAGATTTTTTTGAGGTGTTTTTATGTATTTTTCATGATTATTATATTTTTCGAACGTTTACGAACTAATATTTTTGATATTTTTCAGACAGTCACGAAAAAATGTGAAATTTTGATATTCTATTCGTATCAATATTCTAGGGTTATTGGTGGGATTCGGCAATTTTTTCAGCTGTTTTTATGTCTTTTTCTTGATTTCTAGATTTTTTTGGACGTTTAGGTATTAAAATTTTTGACATTTTTCAGGCAGTCACGAGAAAACGTAAAATTTTGATATTTTATTCGTATAGATATTCTTAGATGACTTGTGCGATATGGGAATTTTTTGAGGTGTTTTTATGTACTTTTCTTGATTTTTCTATTTTTCGAACGTTTACGTATTAAATTTTTTGATATTTTTTAGAAAGTCACGAAAAAATGTAAAATTTTGATATTTTATTCTTATCGATTATCTAAGGTGACTAGTGTGATTCGCGAATTTTTTGAAGTGTTTTTATGTCGTTTTCATGATTTTTATATCTTTCGGGTAGTCACGAAAAAATATAAAATTTTGATATTTTTTTTGTATCGATATTCAATTTGACTGGTGCGATTCGGAATTTTTTGAGGTAGTTTTATGTATTTTTCTTGATTTTCATATTTTTTTGGCAAGCTTACGAATTAATTATTTTGATATTTTATAAGCATTCACGAAAAAATGTAAAATTTTTATGTTTTATTTGTATCGATATCCTAAAGTAGACAATTTGGGAATTTTTTGAGGTAGTTTTATGCATTTTTCTTGATTTTCATATTTTTTTTGCATGCTTACAAATTAATATTTTTGATATTTTCAGGCAGTCACGAAAAAATATAAAATTTTGATATTTTATTTGTATCGATATTCTAAGGTGACGGATGCCATTCGCGAATATTTTGAAGTGTTTTGCTGTCTTTTACATAATTTTAATATCTTTCAGATATTTACGAATTAAATTTTTTGATATTTTTGGGTAATCACGAAAAAATATAAAATTTTGATATTTTATTCGTATCGATATTCTAATGTGATTGGTGTGATTCGGGAATTTTTTGAGATAGTTTTATGTATTTTTCTTGATTCTTATATTTTTCGAACGTTAACGAATTAATATTTTAAATATTTTTCGGGCATTCACAAAAAAATTTAAATTTTTTTTGTCTTATTCGTATCAATATTCTCAGGTCAGTGGGGAAATTCGGAATTTTTTTGAGGTGTTTTTATGTATTTTTCTTAATTTTTATATTTTTCAGACGTTTACGAATTAAATTTTTTGATATTTTTCAGGCATTCATGAAAAGAGTGAAATTTTGATATTTTATTCGTATCAATATTCTAAGGTGATTGCTGCGATTCCGGAATTTTTTGAGGTGTTATTATGCACTTTTCTTGATTTTTATATTTTTCGGACGTTACAAATTAAAATTTTGATATTTTTCGGGCAGTCACGAAAAAATGTAACATTGTGATAATTTATTCGTATCGATATTCTAAGGTGACTGGTGAGATACATAAATTTTTTGAGGTGTTTTTAAGTCTTTTTCTTGATTTTACTATTTTTTGGAAGTTTACGAATTAAATTTTTGATATTTTTCTGGCAGTCACGAAAATATGTAAAATTTTGATATTTTATTGGTATCGATACTCTAAGGTGATTGGTGCGATTCAGAAATTTTTTGAGGTATTTTTATGTCTTTCTTTTTATTTTTACATATTTCGGACGTTTACGTATTAAAATTTTTGATATTATTCGGGCAGTCACGAAAAAATGTAAAATTTTGATATGTTATTCTTATTGATATTCTAAGATGACTGGTATGATTCAGGAATTTTTTGAAGTATTTTTATATCTTTTTCTTGATTTTTATATTTTCTGGACATTTACGAATTAATAATTTATATATTTTTCGGGCAGTCATGAAAAAATGTAAAATTTTGATATTCTGTTCGTAACGATATTCTAAGGTGACTGGTGCGATTCAGGAATTTTTTGAGGTGTTTTTATATTTTTTTCTTGATTTTTATATTTTTTGGACGTTTACGAATTAGAATTTTTGATATTTTTCGTGCAGTCGCAAAAAAAATGTAAAAATTTGTTATTTTATTTTTATGGATATTCTAAGGTTACTGGTGTGATTCGAATTTTTTTGAGGTGTTTTTATGTATTTTTCTTGATTTTTCTACTTTTCAGGCGTTTACAAATTAAACTTTTTGATATTTTATTCGTATCGATATTCTAAGGTGACTTGTACGATTCGAGAGTTTTTTGAGGTGTTTTTATGTATTTTTCATGATTATTATATTTTTTGAACGTTTACTAATTAAATTTTTTGATATTTTTCAGACAGTCACGAAAAAATGTGAAATTTTGATATTTTATTCGTGTCGATATTCTAAGGTGATTGGTGCGATTCGGCAATTTTTTCAGGTGTTTTTATGTCTTTTTCTTGATTTTTATATTTTTCAGTTGTTTAGGTATTAAATTTTTTGATATTTTTCAGGCAGTCACGAAAAAATGTAAAATTTTGATATTTTATTCGTATAGATATTCTTAGACGACTGGTGCGATTTAAAATTTTTTGAGGTGTTTTTATGTACTTTTTTTGATTTTTATATTTTTCGAATGTTTACGAATTAATTTTTTTGATATTTTTTGGAAAGTCACGAAAAAATGTGAAATTTTGATATTTTATTCGTATCGATTATATAAGGTGACTAGTGCGATACACGAATTTTTTGAAGTATTTTTATGTCTTTTTCATGACTTTTATATCTTTCGGGTAGTCACGAAAATATAATTTTTTGATATTTTATTCGTATCGATATTCAATGTGACTGGTGAGATTCGGGAATATTTTGAGGTAGTTTTATGTATTTTTCTTGATTTTTATATTTTTTTTGCACGCTTACGAATTAATATTTTTGATATTTTTTGAGCATTCACGAAAAAATGTAAAATTTTTATGTTTTATTATTATCGATATCCTAATATGACTGGCGCAATTCGGGAATTTTTTGAGGTGTTTTTATGTATTTTTATTGATTTTTATATTTTTCGCACGTTTACGAATTAATATTTTTCGGGTATTCACAAAAAAATATAAAATTTTGATATTTTATTTGTATCTATATTCTAAAGTGACTGGTGCAATTCGCGAATATTTTGAAGTGTTTTTATGTCTTTTTCATAATTTTTATATCTTTCGGACGTTTACGAATTAAATTTTTTGATATTTTTGGGTAATCACAAAAAAATGTAAAATTTTGATATTTTATTAGTATTGATATTCTAATGTGACTGGTGTGATTCAGGAATTTTTTGAGATAGTTTTACGTATTTTTCTCGATTTTTATATTTTTCGCACGTTAACGAATTAATATTTTAAATATCTTTCGGGCATTCACGAAAAATGTAAAAAATTTATGTTTTATTCATATGATATCCTAAGGTCAGTGGTGCAATTCGGGAATTTTTTGAGGTGTTTTTATGTATTTTTCTTGATTTTTATATTTTTCAAACTCTTATGAATTAAATTTTTTGATATTTTTCAGGCAGTCACGAAAAAATGTGAAATTTTGATATTTTATTCGTATCGATATTCTAAGGTGATTAGTGCGATTCGTGAATTTTTTGAGGTGCTTTTATGTCTTTTTCTTGATTTTTATATTTTTCGAACGATTACGAATTAAAATTTTTGATATTTTTCGGATAGTCACGAAAAAATGTAAAATTTTGATACTTTATTCGTATCGATATTCTAAGGTGACTGGTGTGATTCAGAATATTTTTTTTGGTAGAAACAAAGATATTAGAACATTACAACATTTTAGTAGTAGATATAGTAGCATCTCTATCATCTAAAGTAGTAGCTACAGTACTAGTAGTAATAGCATCAGTACTAGTTACATCGTTACTAAGAACATTTTCATTCCCAAACATTGCTAGTTTAGTAAAGGTAGATACAAATAGTTGCCTATTAGTTACTACTCCGTCTTTATCTGCTTACAAAATAGGTGTAGCACCTGGTGGAGTGGTTCCAAGGATAGCAGTTTCAGTAGTAGTATTTAGCCTGCTTCCTTCCTTAGCCAAAAAGTCGGCTAACTTATTCCACTGTCGAAAGTTATGGCGTAGTACTGAATTCCCCAACCTCCTCAATAGAAACCTGCAGGAATCCACAACAGTTTGATAAATAGGTTGCGTATGCTGTAAACATTCAATTACCTCTATGGAGTCAATTTCCACTTCAGTGGGATTGATGCACCTTACAAGAGCAAGTTGTAAACCTGTTTCAAGAGCTTTCAATACCGCCATAACATGAGTGAGAGCATATATTTTTTTCCTGAAACCAACCACCCAATTACTATGGGAGTCTCTAATTACTCCACCTATTCCCCCCATCTGGTTATCTTTATAGAATGCTCCATCGATATTCAGCTTAAAGGCATTAGTGGTCGGAGAAAACTAGCGGATTTTAATGTCTATTCTGTTTGGAGAGGTTATAGGAGAATCAATCATGTATTTGAATTGAATGGCTCGTATAAGAATCAAGGGAAGGGATAATATATGAGGGGGATTATCATTATTTTGAAAAACTTGTTGATTTCGTCGTAGCCATATATATGCCAAAGGGTGAAAGGGAATAAATCTATCCAATGTAAATGGGGACATTAAGATCATGAATATTTTGCAGCCAGTGAGTTTGAGTATTGGCAATATGATGTATGTTTAGTCCCATCTCAAACCAGAATTGTCTTACCATGTAACATTCCAGAAAGGTATGTTCAATGGTTTCTATTGCACTAATGACAAAGAGGGCAGGAGGAGTTGGAGGTTATTCCTAGATGATGGAGATACAGTTGGTCAGGAGTCTATTATGAGAGCAAAGCCATAAGAAAAAAATTATTTTGGGTAAAGTATTGAGGTCCCAGATCTAGTGGAATCTGTACTTCGGGCTATTGGGAGGCTCAAGAAGGTGGCGAACCGATTTCGTAGAGAACATGCCATTGGGGCAAAGGGACCAATATGGCATGTCATTGCTATTTTCATTCAATCTCACAGTACTACCCTTAATCCTAATATCCTCAGGGATAGTCATGGAGAGGCTTTCCCAATTCCAGCCTTCCTGACTCCAAAAATTCCTCAATTTCAGAATGCGTTCATTACAGTTCAACGACCCCTGGATAAGAGATTTGAGGGATGGAGCATGTGGAATCCATTTATGTGTCCATACGTCGATGATTTTGCCCGTACCTACTGTCCAAGCTACCCCTTGGCCACATAAATTTGCCCCTTTTACAACATTTTGCCAAATAAAGGATGTTGAGGAAATGGAAGCCCTAGCACTATATTTCTGGATTAGTGTCACACCTCACCTTAGGTTAGGCAGACAAGTACCATATGAACACATGCTTTACAAGTGACCTATGACGAGAAAGTGAACTACGATGCATATAGATTTGCTACTAAAAAGCTACATATACAACACATGTCGACTAGCTAAACCAATACATGTGACAGGTTAAACTATGATTACAGATGATAGTTTTAAAATGTCTACAAAGCCTCTACTAGAATCCATGACTGTACAACTATCAAAATACACATAGTAAAGACTCGGCAAAGCCCCGAATCAACATGGAGCTCACCAACAACCGATGAGTATCATGTGCTTCGATGGAGGAGATCTACTAGTTGAGTACCTGTACCTGCAGCATGGAATGCAGCGTCCCCAATGAGGGATGTTAGTACGAAATAATGTACTGAATATGTAAGGCATAATGCAACCATATGTAAAATGAGAGCTCAAGTGAAACCAAATACAAATAGGTAAGGATTAGAGACCACCTTTGCTTATACTTTAGGAATCGTGTAAGTTACATTCTTTTCTTTACTTTTCTGTGCATTCTAATCTTTATAAGGCATATGATACAATTGACCAGCTGATCAGTGGTAGAAGAGGATGACCCATGCTAGGTATTTAACCCCTGGGATGCTATCCTCATAAGTCAACCAATTGGGATCGGCCCATGCTAGGCTTTCGCCCCTAAGCTGCCACCCTTCTATACCAATTGGGATCGGCCCATACTAGGCTTTCACCCCTGAGATGCCACCCTTCCATACTAATTGGGATCGATCCATGCTAGGCATTTACCCCTGGGTTGCCACCCATCATTATACAAATTGCTTCACTTAGATTCTTTAATCTTTGAGATTGTTGTTTTGATGTTCATAACTCTTTTGAGATTATTCTTTTGATGATCATAACTCTTTTAAGATTGCTGTTTTGATGGTCATAATTATTGTTGAGACTTGGAACTATGAAATACTAGTAGAAGACATGTGAATATGGACTTATGATAATAACAATGACATGCGAATCAAATGTGACACCAACGTAATACTTAGGAGCTTATCTGACTAAGTAAGCATTTTGACATCTCAAATTGAAGCACATATCAAATGAAGACATTTAACATTCAGCCAAGAGATTTGAACTCTATATGGTAGCCAAATACTCACTAACTAATATCACATACAAGGTACATATGAAAGTGGAACCAATGGAGAACGTGGTTAGATTCAACTTAAGGACGGATACATATTCCAAGTAAGTACATATAAAATGTACAATAGAGCAAGTAGAGATCTTGTGAGGTAACATAATAGTCTAACACAATGGAGTAATAACCAATAAAGGGAACATATGAACATGTGACAAGATGACATATATGATGGAATAGACAATTGAAGCAAGCTGGCTTGATATGGGCAGATTGCATATCCAACATATAAACATATGTACTATGTGTAATCTAGGATCACTTTGATTTATATAAGGGGAATATGTGCCAAGGGTACTTTGACGATGAAACACATTTAAACCTTGCATGCTAATACTTGGTAGAGTAAGCGAACACATTCAGTAATAAACTCATATTAGAGTACTCACTTTAATGCTCTAGAGAGTAGGAACTGCAACTATGCATCAGTCACTACCAAGGGCACTTAGAAATCTTACAAGTGTTGGATTCATGCCAAAGAAATAGGAAATCGAATAGCCTTACATACCTTGGTGCACAACTTTGGATATTACAATGAGTTAACCGTCTTCCTTTTAGATTATTTATCTACAATGGAATAAATAATAAAACTAGCATTAGTAGCTGATGAAAAAGTTTGGGCTACTTGATCAGACCAAAACAGTAATTGGCAGTAAGTCTACAATTGATCCCATCAAGGGTGTTCTTCCCACCCATTCTCCTCTAATTTTTTTCATGTACCATTCAACTTTCTTATATGGTCCTCCGAAACTCCTCAGGCTTCATAACGTTTGGAAATCAATATACAAAGGGATGGAAGGAAGTAAGCTCATGCAACACTCAATTAAGTGATGCATCACTACACTTTCAATGTTCTATCCTATAACCAGTTCCCATCACTTCTCTGCACATATCCAGCCACACCCCCTTATTTTACGATACACAAAATAGTCCCTAAGAATCACAATGTGGAAATAGCAATATGAAAAAACGGCTTCCGATCAACATCCCGTGAGTTCCAACTAACATTACATTTCAGATGCTCAAAACGAGCTCACAATCAAAATTTAAGGGGACTGCACTCCATGGCTGTCCCAGCCAGCACCTCTTTCTTGAACATTTACCAAGCTCACACCATATAGACACAACACTCCTTAGTTCATTAACACATAATTTTTTTTTACAAACAATGCAATAACAAGAGAGGGATGAAAATTTTCATAGCTTACCTTGCTGGACATAAACCTCACTTGCTAAGACTTGGATTCTTCAAGGTTTAGGTTGTCCTCTCCCCCTTAACTTGATGTTAAATCAGATTATTCACTTGAGTTCTAACTTAAGATGGGATATGTTCTACTAACTTGTACTTTAAAAACAAAGGGTTTGCTTCAGATTTTAATGGTGAAGCTATAGACCAGAACTCTTGGAGCTTCTATGGCTTTCCTTGGGAGCAATTTTCTGGAGAATAAGTGATGAATGAGATGTGATAAGCTTGGGTGCTTTAGAGGTCCCTTTTGGACGTTTTCACTTAATAAATTGGAGAAATAATATGGTCCTTTACTTTTAAGCAAGCAAGTGCATCACCTCCTTAATTTCTGCCACAAGTTTTTAAGTAGGTGCATCAACTACTTGCTTTTCACTTAAATGCAGTCCACTTATTCTAAGTAGGTGCATCACCTACTTGCCCCTTTTAACTTAAAATTCAGTCCACTAATTCTAAGTAGGTGCATCACCTATTTGGCCTTTTCACTTAAAATGCAGTCCACTAATTCTAAGCTAGTAGGTGCATCACCTACTAGCTTAGTTTAGTCAAGAAAGTACCTCACTTATTTTACACCATTTTCTCAATCTTAGTTTCTTTACAAGACTGTAGCACTAATACGCACTTGACCACTTTGACTTTTACATCGAATACCACCTTTTACTATCCCGAGTTCGAATTGTTTTTGAGTTTACTTAGTCATATATGTGTTGGAAGGCACGGCATATTGCAACTTTAAACCTATTCTATTGTCACTAGTTGCATAGGAAATCGAGTCCATAACTATACCACAAGGCAATTTATAAGCATCATATAAATAGAACTAGTACACATAGAATATGGGGTGTTACATCCTCCCCTCTTATGATCATTCGTCTTCGATTGACAAGTGTAGTTGATTGTTGGTTCTTGGAATTTCATTCTGAGATTTGCGAGAGTTCCCTTTGTAAATTGGACTATCTAAAATCTATAGACTTAAACATGTATAGAAAAGTATCGCATGACATCTCACTAGATATGGTTCATGAGATATGAATATGACTAATGAAACCC